>JANHFL010002405.1:79901-106781 GCA_032468155.1 Oxyrhabdium leporinum
TATGTTTTGAAATGTGTGGCTGAGATTTTATGTTGCTAAATTTCATACCTTGATGGGGTAGGGGTTGTGTATTTTTGAGAGTTGTGTAATTTTGTGAGTTTGGTTGTATAATTTTGTGAGCCACGCCCACACAGTCACATGATCAGCAAGCCACGCCCACCAAGCCACAGAACCGGTAGTGAAAAATTTTAGATTTCACCACTGACTTAATCATGTCTGGTGTATATTTATCATATATTTCAATAAACACCATCAGGATGTTTAGTTGCTACATATAGAGTGAAAGGGGCGGAACAAAAATAAAATATTTTTTTTCTGCCATTACTTTGCTTTACTTCTCCATATTTTGCTAACAAGGTATCAAGGCTATATCTACAAACAGAACAATTAGCTCAAAATAAATTCCCAGGAAATGGTCTGAATAAAATTTGCTATGCTATAATCTTTTAAAGATTAGCTTACTTTAACAGTTGCAATGACTGTTAAGCCTAAAGTAGTAAAATTATATATTAGCATGTCCGGTTAAAACTGAACCGACTGATAGGCAAACTGACATTCAAAGTTAAGCTCCTAATGAAAATTCACAAGCTCTCTGTAATTTTCTGAAAACCTCCATGTCATATTAATGATGGTTCAAAATCACCAATGTGAATGGGTAAGAACACTAAGCAATTAACTAGTCAGACAAATTGAAAATATAAAACCTTACAAATATAAAAAAAATATTTCTGGAACGTACCTGTAAGAGGAGGCTTATGTGAATGAAGAGTACAAGGTACACTAACAATTAATTTCTGATCAGGAATTGCAGAAAGCTTTACATCTTCTGAAAGCCTGTTTTATATACATAAGAAGATAATATTTAAAAAAACCTTAAGTGATTCATACAGACACAGTATCTGGGAAAGATTTGTGCATTCATTGGTACTTCTCTTCCTAAACAAAATAATTAGAATGATAAAAAAAAAACAGAGGCCACTCTCATACTGAAAGCCATGATGAAGCTAATACATAATTGTTGAGAGTATTTCTTTTTATGAAAGATAAAGGGCAGCTTATGAAATTTCTTAAGTTTCTGTAAAACAAAAGTAAAACTACAGGAAGAAGATAAACAGAACACTACCAATACATATTTCAAATATAAATATTGCTTTTATAAAAACAGATCAATGTGTAATTCCAGGACACAAATGATCCATTTGGCAGCAGCAACCAATAATAATAATATCCTTTCTAGGGTTAACCCAAGATGCCATATATAAGACAACTGCAGCTTTACCCTAAGTAAATGAAGGAGCCATTGAAGACACCTAGCTTAAAGAATGTCGACCACCTTGTTCTTTTTTTGCTGCAACAGGATTTGCACTAACTTACCCACACTCAGCTGTCAATTCCTAACTCTTCAAAAGACAAAACTCTGACTGATAGTAAAGAAGGTGTGATTTGTAGTTATGGATATCAGCATCTTTTCCTTTCCTCACCTAACCTATGCTAACAAGAAAACTGAATGGATCTTCAGAAGCAGGTGGCATTTATCTCTTTACAGAAAGAAACAGTAGTCTATTAGTTCTGTTCACAACCTGAATGGATTTCAATCCCTATAATTGGTTGATTATTATGGGAACAGAAGCCTAATATATCAAGGGTAGCCACTTGATGAACACCATTCTGTAAGTGAGAGGCTTTCAAACTTTTTCAGGTCATGAAATCTGTGGGTTAAAAACAAAACAAAACCTGAACCCTGAATCAAAAGGCAAAGTTCTTGCAACAGAAAATTGATTGTATTTGAGGGAACTTTTTTCTTTGTCCTTAGTCTCCCATAAATCCCCATAACGTTCATGTGGAACCTCCCTGCAAATGCCTCTACAATTATATCCATCCCCCCCTCCATTTAGTAATAATTGGATATTCACTGAAAGCACTTTAAAGAATTTATTGCAGGGGGGGGGGGGAGATTTGCAACATCATGGGAAAGAGGCCTGATTGCAACTCGCTTAAAGCAGGCATTCCTTAGTCTTGTATTAAGAAACCACACTCATCCCTTTAAACTTATTTGCAAAATTCAACTAAGCATTTCTAAGTCAATGCTACACAATAATACTGCATATAAATAATATAACAAAATCAATGTCCATACGTTAGTGGTACATCTGTATTTCCCTGGACTCTACCTAGTACAAGAATTTCATATGGCTTTTTGTGAAGGGAATCTAATGGAATCACAAATTCTCCAGACTTTGTAATCTGAAACAGAGAAATTTGAACAAATGTAGCAAGCGTAAACAAACAGTGCAAGCAATTTTATGTGTTTTACACATATTTGTTTTTAATACAGAAAACAGTGGCTGTTTAGTATATTAGTCGAGCACTATATCCATATATAATTACTTCTGACATGACTACAAATAAAAAATACAAATCAATGCATACATTTCTCCAGGTCAGCATTCAAGAGCTGCCCAAATCTGGACAAACAAAACCAATTCTAGTGTTTTGTATCACTCACTAAGGCTAAATCTAAAAATTACCCATTTAACATTGCGTTATAAATTAAGTTTAAACCTGAGCTAATTGTGTCAGCGTTATTAAGAACAAAATAATTTAAATTTGAGGAATATTGAGATTCACATATATAAGGGAAGCTATTGAATAGGGGACTGCTGTATATGTAGAAGCAAAATTGGAACACTGAATTCTGCTACAATCACTGATCGGGACAATTTATTCTTGAAGGGCTGCACTCTGATCGCCACGGGAAAACAGCATCCTTCTCTTTCCTTTTCTTTTATAACTTTTCTAAGGAAATCAACAATATGGCGATAACAGCTCATCCAGTTTAAAAATTCTATTCCTTAACGTTAGATCAATTGCTGGAAAAGCATCTATTGACAACATGTATACTCTATATTGTATACCAGACTAAGATTGGAAAGCAAGGAGGAGAAAGTACGTGGGCTGCAGAAATTTAATCTCATTATCCCAATGCTCCTTCCCCTGTCTGCTAATTCTAAGCATAGCCCTTTATATTTGAGTGGTTGGAACAGTAGAGAGAACAGGCCTTTGTGAAACTGCTTAGATTTTGTTTTGTATCTTGGAAACAACTTCACCAAAGCAAAAATATAAGCCAATTAGTCTCAACCAAGAATTTTGAGTGGCCTCAAAATGCATACAGCCTACAAAGCTACTGCAGGACTAGTCTCTTCTCAGCTTTCCACTCGGCTTCCAACCTAGGTATTTTCATATGACTGCCCATAACTGGCAAAAATCAAAGCTGTTCAAGTGCTCATCAAAGCCACATGTTCTGCATACTAATGAAGCATTCATAAGGCCATTCAGCCTGGAAGACCTTTTGCCACAACCACAAGGTAGTGCTAGGGACAATAGTCTCTTATCTAGGTTATCAGTCTATGGTGTCCCCTAGGGTTCAATCCTTTCCCTATGCTATATGGTAACTGCACAAAACTACTGTGGAAGATCATTTGGGGTTTTTAAATGAGTATCATCAGTCTCTTAGCATATTACACCAAGGAAGCAATTGGTACACTTGAGTGTTATTTAAAATGTTCAACTATATTTAATAATGGGCCGGATGAGACGTAACAAGCTGAAATTACTTCAGGCAAGATAGCAGTGCTGTTAGTAAATAGACTTGGAAATTGAAATTTAGCTTGTTGTGGGTAGAGGTGCATTCCCTCTGAAAGCTTAAGAACTCCTTGATCCTCAGCTATAATTGGATTTGCAATTTTTCACCTTTGTGTATTTAGGTCTAGCTCACCATCTGCAGTCTGGCATGTTTGGACATGGTTATCGACTGTACTCTGCCTGAAGCTACCCCTGGAAAGTGTCCAGACATTGTGGCTGGTATAAAATGTGGCAACAAAGCTGCCAGCCAAAGCAAAGTACAGGGAATGTATGAATCTATACATTCTGCACTGCTCGCTAATGGCATACCAGTCAATGCTAGTCTTCAGGGGTTCGCTAACTATAAAATATCATCTTCCTTTTAGACCTTATCCACCTTTTAACACTAGTAGAAGAGGCCCTTTTTAAGAGGCAACCACTATCAGAAATTCATCATTCTGATACATGTGAAGGGACATCTTTGATCTCCAAATACATGGAATACACTCCCTCAGAAGGTGCCTTTGTTTTGTGAGTTATTGTTGTTTGTTTACTTTTCATACAGTTGTTCTTGAGTGATCACCAGAGCAGAAAGATGGATTAAGGAGTTACATAAACAAACCTATTCTTTCACTCTAAAATTTCTAGTAGAAAAACTAAAGAACAGTTTAAGCTTTGCACTGTTATTGATCACACATTTCTAGGCTGACAATGTCCTCATTTATTTTTTAAATTCTTAACTATAATAAAAATAGAAATATGGTATGTAAGCCTGATGTTCAGAACTGAGGTGTGTGAATTCTTGACTATCCCAACTTGTCACTTATAAATTAAGAAAAATAAATTAAAAAATAAGGTAAAATGCATTTAAAATATACCGTTAAAATTAGTACTAGAATTACTATAAACAAATATTAAATAGGGGAGAAAAAAATCCAGCAAACTTACTTTTACCCAGAACCATTCAACAATACCATGTACAGACCAGTAAGGATAAAGTTCATTCCTTACAAATTGTAAATGCTTCTGTCTGTTGGTCACCCATGTGACCACAAGACAATTTGGAGCTGCCAATGCTGGGACAGGAATTTCTTTGATTTGCCAGTGAGACAAGAAACCATACCTAAATGTGGACAGAGAAAATTTAGAGGTCATCCAAAGCAAAAAAAGGATGTTTGAAATTGTCTGACACTTTTTACAAACTATGTCTAATTTAACAACTTCTAACCAGATTAAATTTGAGTCAAGAGTGACATCCAGTGGTGAAAAGCTTTCCCTTTACATTTGGATCTACTGAATGCAACAATCTAATTACAATCCGTTTTCACTTCCCAAAGCAGATATATATTGGAGAAAAAAAACTGAAGCAAAATGAACTTTTAATTAAATATTTTGCTGCATTTGTGAATATTAGATTAATAGTTGGAGGTGCAATAACTGTAATTTACGTGATATTTTGGAAGCAGCATTTTGTTCAAATATGAAATTTACTACTGAAAAATGGCTATCGGCCACCAGATTATAAAATTTTAAAGTGGGATTATGAAAATTCTAATAAGATAATAGCTATTAATGGCTGACAATCCTGATGATTATGTATTTCCTGCCATATAGAATATAAACTTCTGAATGACAGCTACTGTGGATAAGCAACAAGAGTTATATTCATATTCTGCTTGCAGGTTTCCCAAAAGTATACAATTAACTATCATGCATATAGAATGCTGGGCTATGCAGATACTTAGGCTGGTCCAACAGGACTCTTTAAAAATAGCAAAATCACACATTTCTTTTTAAAAGTGCAACATTTATCAAGTATACTTCAGAAAGAAAATTCTGTGTACATTCAACTTTAAAAGCAAACCAAGCTCTCAGCTTTCTGAGAAAGATGCATGCAATTTGCTTATTTCGCATTTCAGATAAAGCCATTTTTCCTCCTTACAAATCAACACTTTAAAGACTGTTTATATAATATTTCTAAAACATCCTTATGCAGGTAGTCATCACTTAGGAACCACAATTAGGATTGGCAACTTGGTCACTAAATGCCATGGTCACTAAGTGGAAAATCTGTGACCATGACACTCTAAACAAGGGATGTCAAACTCGGTTTCATTGAGGGCCATATCAGGGTTGTGTCTGACCTTGGGGGGCCAGGGTGGGCGTTGCCAGCACGTCACTCATGTCAGGGACGCCTGTGGTGGCCGAGTGCTCTACCACGAAAATGGGCTCCTGAGCCCTGTTTTGGCCACAACGGCTTCCTGCAGCCCTCTGTCAGTGAAAATGGAGCTCAGGGGGCCGCGTGCAGCTTCCCCGAGCTCCATCTTCGCCGGCAGAGGGCTGCAGGAGCCTGTTGTGGCAAAAAACATAACCTTGGACAGCCACACACAGCTCTCCCGAGCTCCATTTTCTCTGGCAGAGCCACTGTGGGCTGGTCGTTTGCTGTTTCCAGGATGGCCCTGCCAGCCAGATCTAAGCACCCTACAGGCCTGATCTGGCCCGCGGGCCCTGAGTTTGACAAACCTGCACTAAACTGACTCAGCTAGCTGCACCTGTCCACATTTGTAGTGGATTGTAAGATTTCTGATAGATAGAAAGCAACAGGTGAAGCTAGATAAAATCACATCAAATACCCGTTCAATTAGCACAGGCAACCCCCCAGGCTGCCTGCTCTTTCCATTACTCTAGCAGAGATGAAAATGGATTTTAGCTCTCCTATTCCATCACTTCTTACTATATTAGACAATAGAGTATCAACAATAGAGACCTCAAGTTTCTGGGCTCTACAGTATAATCTCCCAGGATTTGAAATGGACACTTAACATTAAAGCCATCATTAAAATGGCACAACAGCTTTCCTACAGCAACTCAGTCCAGATTGGCCCAGGAGCAGCTGATACAGTTCTACAGAGAAATTATGGAATATGTCATTTGTACTTCTATAAATGTTTGGTTTAGTACAGCAATCAAATCAGACAGGTACAGACTTCAACAGATAATTAGGACTACAGAAAAAACAATTGCAACCAGCTGTCTTCCACTGAAGCTCTTTATACTGCATGGGTCAGAAAGAAGGCTGAGAAAATATCTATAGACCCTCACATCCTGGACATAATCTGTTACAACTCCTTCCCCCAGGACACCACTATAGGGCATTGCATGCCAAAACAACTAGATACAGAGACGTTTTTTCCCTTGTGCCATCACGCTGCTCAACACCACCAATACAGCACTGTCTTATGCCTAAGGATACTTACCCATGCAGCATGGCTGTATTATTATTATCCTTCTCATCTTTTTTACTACCTTCTCTTATTGGTATTATTATGTTTACTTTGTTGTTTGTTTGTACACTGAGAGCTTATGTACCAGAGACAAATCCCTTGTGTGTGCAATCACACTTGGCCAATAAAATATTTGTTCTCTTCCATTCCATTCAATTCCAACTTTCTTTTCTATTCTTTTCTATATTATCTATTCTGTTGTACACTACACTACTCTACTCAATTCTGCTCTACTCTGCTCTACTCTACTCTACTCTATTTACAATCTTACTTTCCCTTCAGTTGTTGTTAAGTGTTCAGTTGTTAAGTGAAACATCCTGTGACAGCAACCTATGATTTTCCTTCCATCTTCTCTATTAACTTTGCTTGTTGCAAACCAGTTGTGAAGTATTCAAATGGTGATCATGTGGCCAGGGGACATTGTGATGGTTGTAAATATGAGGACTGGTTGCAAAGCTATTTTTTATACCACCATAACTGAACAACCGCTAAAGGGGATAGTCAGTAAGCAAGGATAATCTGTATTTCTTTAAATGGATGTTTGAATTGTATTGCCCTAATTTTGATAAATTATATAACTTGCTCATTTTTCAATTTACTTATTTTTTTCACTATTTTAATATGCAAATTTAAGATATTAAAAGACAGAATAATTTACTAATTTTTAAATTTCTGATTATGATGTTTATAGCCTGCATGTTTCTAGTCAACCAGCCAGAATTATATTAGAATATTCTTAAATTAATACATTTATGAAAACAAGAATAATCACAATTATAGCAATCTACCAACTGATTAATTTTACAATTTAATAGAATAATTTCATTTGATAAATGCTAACCATTATATCCTCTTACATTTGAGAATCTCAGTCATAAAAAGCTTGCTAGGATGCCGTTAACTGATTTTTTTATATCAAGCATACACAGCAAATTTTATTCAGATATCCTTTTGCAAATTACTTCCTTTTATTGTACTACTAAAACAGTAACCTGCCCGATGGCATGGTATTAAAAGCTATTTTCTTAATTTAAATAAAAATATACATTTATGGGAATCATACCTATTGCTTCTTTTAACAGACCTGTTTTCCCATGGTGGGTCTATAACAATTATATCATACTTCTTTTTATCTGGAAAAAAACAATGTTTTCAATAATTGCAGGAACAATTATTTCAAATTATAAAAGTATTTCCTATATTTTAAGATCCTAATACTTACATCTTTCAAAGGAATTGAAAGTATGATCTTTTCCTGCATTTTGAAACAATAAAAATCTGCCCTTATAAGTTTATATTAACCATACTGCTTTATATGCAAAGCTGTATTTAACAGAGGAATTTCATACAAGCAATTATAACAGCGTCACATGTACCATAAAATCTTTCTTGGCTGTCCAGGCAGATTTGTTTCAGAACCTATATCAAGCATACATTATAGCTAAGGGAATGGACTATGAACAAGCTTGGTCATTCACTATACATAGAGATAAACATACTATTTTGCTTGTATCAAGCAAAATGCTACTGCTCAAATCAAACTGTTCAAATGGATAGTCAGGTCTTTCAATTCCTCCTTTACTAAAAATATACATAGAACTGCCATGGCAAAATATTTAGGGACTACTGAACAAGTGAGAAATTTTACTAAGGTATGTTCCAGTACTTACAATTCAAAAGTGGCTGCATACATGAAAAATCCGATAAAAGAAATGAACTTCTGGGGGGAAATAAGTAGCTCTGTCCCATTAGTGTTAACATCTTTGCATTGTTTGTATTATTTTCAGTAACATAGGTTAATTGAACTTGTTCTGGATCAGAGGTTTCCTTGTCTATGACACATTTTTGCTCTCTTTCATTCATAGGAACGAAACACCTGGCCATCTCGCAAAGCTCAGCCAAACTGCAATTACTGGATCCTCTGTCAGATGCCTTGACATAAAACTGGTCTATAGAATTAAGCTGAAGGAACCCACTTCTGCATGCCTCCTGGATTAAACATCTGGTCCCATCCAAAATTATGCCATTGATCTGTGTACAGCAATAAAAGATAAAGGGAAATTGCTTGAAACATGCAAATTTGTCAACCACAACTTACTAAGAAGTTCATATGAATTAATGACTGCACAATGTAAGCATGAAGCAGTTATAAAATGTTTTCAGATTTGTTCATCTTAACATTATTTCTTGGCATTTGAATGGAGAATGTTATGAATCCTTCACATGGACATTTCTGCAAACAGAAGCATTACAATAGAGATAGGATAATTATAAATGTTATTAGATTAGCAATCTTTTACTCACCTTGAGGCCTACAGATTATTACCTAATTTACAATTTGAGAATGAAATCAAACTATTTAAAAATATTCACGGTATTTAGGAATGCTCAAGATCAAGAAATAATAACTATCACCACCAAAAGGTCTAAGTTACACATACAAGAGTATGTTTCCTTGTAGAACAAGCCAAACTGCATGCATACATCACACTTAGCCATGGTTTAGCCCCACTGTTGAGTAAATAAGAGATTTACCCATCAAGTTATGTAATAAATTCATGGTTTAACTAAATGGTATAAATAAAATTAGAAAGAAAAACCCAAAATCATGCTAAATACCTTATGACTTAGGACATTATTTAAGCCTGTTCCTAGTTAATTCATAATAGTAAGTCATTAAAAACGGCTTTTTTATAATGCTAAACACAAATCACTTTATGTCTAATTGTGGTTAAAATTACAGAATACTCTCTTAGGTCATACATGCATAATCTCTTAGGTCGTTTCTTAACTATAGGTTATAGAATATTCTAGAGTCATTTAACCACTATTAAACTAAAATAGTAGTAATCAGAATAGGCTTTATAACACTCCAGCAATGACTGGATGAGGCTATCAAGACATTAAAAGTCAATAATGAGGAAATAGCGTTAGTTACAAGTAAATAGACTATGTCTGCACTACCATTCACAAAAGAAACTACAATTAAAACACCTTTCAAAAAAATTTTTTTTAGCAATTTTAGTTATGGTTTGCACTAAGCAAGAATGGGTTCATACAATGTGTCAAGTCATGACTGGAATCAGTTTGCTGTAAGATTAAGGTGCTGGTGTAGAAATCAGAAAACTGAGTTCTAGTCCTGCCTTGGGCATGAAAGTTAGCTGGGTAACTTTGGGTTAGACACTCTCTCTTAGCCCAACCCACCTCACAGGGTTGAGGTTGTGGGGGAAAATAGTTGGAAGAAAGAGTATTAGGTATATTTGCTGCCTTACTTATAAAGAAAGGTGGGATACAATCTGATAAATTAACAACCACATTCTATCTAAACATGAAGTGCGAATTTAACTTTTATTTCAGCATACAAAGTCTGTCTCAACACTGAACATTTCTTAAGATAAGCATATGTGTCACAAAAACAAATGGTACTGTCCCATTATTAGTCTTCACTTACCTTTAAATGATACTCTAAGATATCACTTTCACCATGATTAAGTTCACTGCTTCTTTTCCGTTTCTAAACTTGAAAATGAACAGATTAGCAATGCTACCATTCAAATGTTAATTCAAATATTATAATTAATACATTAATTATTCTGTATATGAGGAAACGTTGTACTTTGTGATGAACTTGCATCCCTTAAACTTCACAAAGACAACTAAATGTATATGTTAGTAAATAGCAGAATTTCATAGATGCGCAACTTGCAACCTAATTGGTGGAACACGTATTGGTGGCAATGCTTCTCAGAATCTCACAATTCACCAACTGTCAGTTGTAGTGGAATGTAGATACCTTGGAATTTCCTTTGTGGTATTTATCTCCCACTCTTTTAGTTCTTTGGGAAAGAAAGAAAATCCTGCTTTGATTTGTAGGTACGTGCTCTACTTGGGTCTTTATTTTACCCACCAGGCTTCTGTCGCAAAATAAGGCCCTGGACAGTCTTCTTCCAAGGGTGGAATGCAAGAGAAGTCCAACACCCTGGCTACACAAAAGAAGGCAGCATGAAGACCTTGGCAAATATAGTAGTAGCGTGCAGTGTGAAGGGCAATGTGGGTAGCAGCAATAAATAGAGGACTGTCCAAAAGGTCAGATATGCATGTATGATAGGCATCAACTGAAGAGGAGTGGTTACAAAGCAACCAAACAGGAATGGCTTGGATTGGAGCAGATCCTCATCTTAAAAATGGTAGGATTCAGTTAACAAGAAGAGGGACTGCCAAGATTGCCGTTACTAAGCAACGCAGTCATATGATATCACATTTTATGATTGCATCAGTTAGCAGTGGAAATTTCAATCCCAATTACATTAAGCAAGAACTACGTGTAACACTGGTTATTACAATATTCTTCTCCAATATGCATGAGCCCACAAACAATTTTCATAACCCAAAAAGCCAGTGCTGGTTGGAGATAGTGGAAGTGGTATTATCTAGCTAGTGTTTCATACCCTGATCCTTTCCAGAAATGCCAGTGCAACATTTTCATGGAAATTATAACAGTAATACAGTATATCCAGGGAGCACTAGATGTGGGTGACCCAGAATAAATGAACAATAGAAATTGTCTCCATATTCAGGTTTTTGGGAAGAAAAAACTCGTTTTTTGCAGTACCCTTTTTATTCTAAACTATTGACTACAGGAAAAATATAGGATTTTCAGAGGACTGATGGGAAAGTGTCCCTCACTTTTATTATCAGATGTGGTTTTCTGAAAGAGGAACTGCCACATAAGGACACCAGCTTTAAACAATTCTTTTTAAGATTACAATTCATATGACAGCATGAGTGTAAGACACACATTATTACTATTACTCAGTGAACTACTAGTATGGTCTTTTATAGCAGGACTATTTTTTATTTATAAATTCATAATAAAACTTTACTTGCACATGCTAAAATTGATGTACTTGATTTCATTCACCAGAGGTTTATTAAATGCTGAAAGCATATAAAATTATACAGTGCTTATTAACAATAATCTACACAGCACACTTTTGGATTGCAAAAGTAGTAATCTATAACTATTTTTATAATAAATCAGAGATTTCATTTTATGTTATTTACAGCATGAAAATGTATGTAAATATGTAAGAAACATATCTTTATACTCTTACCTTTTTAGCCTTAACTTTAATAACAGGTTTCTTGTCCTTGTCATTTTTCTGCTGTTCGGATATACTACTTTCTAGATTAATCCCACTATACTTTTCTGTCTGGAAGCTTGCAGGAATATGGGGCTTAAGTACATTAAAAAATTCTTCTCGAAATAAGTATGTCCTCTTTACCATCTGATTAGATTTTTCTCCTGAGTTTCTAAATTCGGGAATAATTATTTTTGTATATGATTTTATGGGAATCAAACTTGTGCCTGAGGAAGCAGGAATAACAGTATTGTCAAAACTATCCTTAGCTGACTGCTCAAGAGAGTGGCAAAAATAGTATCCAGATTTATTTATGAAAGAGAGGTGATCTAGCATCCAGCCAGCTGGCAGATAACATACAATTGACATTGTTTGCTTTCCAAGTCATAATTCTTCCAAATGAATTAAAAGCTGTACTCCTTGGGAAGGGGAGAGCCAGATAAGTAAATCTTTAGAGAAGCGTTGCATTAACCATTAGTTTATCCAACTGTCAAATATTTTAATTCAATTCTGTGAAACTAGGACTTTCTATGAACACAGCATCTGTCCTGTTCAAGAGACTGATCATTTTCAAGCATCCATGTGAGCCTGAAAAAAAGATGCCATTGCTTTAAAAAATTAGCAGTTCATTAAAATTAAGACTATTTTTAAAGCCAATGAGAAGATACTTTCCTGTATTCTATATTCAATATTTTGCATAAGAAAAAGGGGAAATAGCAATAATGATATGTGGAGAATAAATACTTGGAAATATTTTTAACTGTGAAAAATTATTGATGTATAAGAACCCATACTGTGTCATATATCATTCACTGTCCCTGTTGCTATCAACGCTAAGTAAAATTTGGTTTGAATGTTAGGCTAAGGTTCAAATTAAAAACATAAATTTGCCCATAAGTAGACCGTAGTTCTGAACACATCAAAACATTTGTGCAAACAAAAGTTAGTTTTGCTTAAAGATTTGGACAATTATAACAGTGTTTAGATTAGTATAGCCGAGAGAGCTCACTGCTTTAGATATTTATCTTATTATAATTCTGGAAGAGCCATAGCAAGTTATTATCAGTCAAATTATTTATCCCCCTCTTGCACTACGGTGGTTTCCCACAATTCTCTAGCGAAGTACTAGGGGAGATAAAATTTGACCTGGCTTCTTTCTGACAGTCTTGCCCTAAGTTATAGTTTATAAGTAAATCTTGCTGAATTCAATGCAGTTTATATCTGAGTAAACCATAGCAGTTTCGATCGGGGTGAGCGGACCGCGTAGCCCTTCAGCCAAGTCTCCTGCCCCGTAGAGGACTCGAAAACAGCCGCGCTCAGAAAGCCCGTGAAGGGCAAGCATCAATCTGTGGCATGCCAACTGGATCTACTCCCTTTACTCCCAACAGGGCTTGGCTTCCCAGGCAGAAGCCACCTTCCGGTCTGTAACTCACAGCTCCAACGAGCGGCTGCGGAATTCACAACCGGTGGACCGTCGGAAATAACCATAGAGAGGAAACGCGAACTATCCCACTCGAACAAGGTTATCCTGCAGACAACTTCCTGTTTCTGAAGGAAATGACGTCTTTTTTTCTGTTACTTTTAGTCAATGGACGCGAACGGATGTTGCGATAGGCGGGTAAATTTGAAAGCGGGCGAGAAGCGGGCGGTGCCAGAGCGAGAAAGAGCGGTGAGTGGCGATTGCAGCAATGCCGTTACCGATGAATAGAGGTTACTAGTATATGACTGAGATTGGCCGGCAGCTTGGTCGGCTTGAGAGAAGACATTAACGGTTGGTAATATACAAGCTCTTCTTGCGGAACCAAGGCGCAGTTGGCAGCTACTTTAAGCTTTGCCGGTCGCTCCTCTGCCTTTTCTCGGAGAAAGATTAAAGCCGCCGTCAGAGTTTTCCTTACACGAGAGAAAAAATTCCCGGTTCTTTTCTGCCCCTAAAGGAAAAATGAATTTTATATTACATATTCTAATTCTCTCTTACTTGCAAGCGTTTGCTCTGCTTAGCTCTAAATAAATAGATTCAGGATGGCAGCCCTCCTCGGGACATCAGAGGAGTGAATCCAGAAATCCCCTTTTGGGGAGGCTTCGTTCTGTCTAAAGAAGGCAAATTGTACGTGTTCCGGGATAACGTTGCAGGATCCAATCTAGAAGCTCCCTGAAGAGATGGGCTCCATCATGAGTCCAGAAGACCAAACCTCTAGTCCCGGTAACCGATTCAAATTGGATCCTGCAGGTTTTGTTCTATCCAGGAATAGAAAGAGACAGAGAAAATATTCAGCAAATACACTTTACTCCTCCCCCCCCAGTTCCACTTCCTAATTAAAAAAAATAAATCTCCTTTTGGTGGGTGCAGGGCTGGGAGTGAGTTTGCTTTGTAGCCAAGGGCTTTTCTCTGCTGAATCCTTTCCAATATATTATCAGCAGAGGTTTTGCCACCGACCCATTCCAATCCTTTCTGCTGCCCTGGACAGAATCATATCTCCTTTCCCTTCTACATGTTTACCAAAAATTTATGGTGTCCTTCTGTGTTACAGATTTCCTTACAACAATGAGACGTAGTTCAAGTACCAGTCGAATCAGTTGCCGGCAATCCATCCAGCCACTTAGGGTGCAGGATACTAATAAAACAGGACTTCATACACCCCAACCGTAAGACACTCAGATTCCTTTAGTTGAGGTGACATTCATTTACTTGGCTTAAATTTCCAAAGGATGCCTGCTTGAAAATATTAATGTCACTTCTGTTTATCTGTTACTGTTACGTATGTATGTGCAAAAAATGTTAATTGGATACATTCACTATTTTGTTTAAGCTTAAAATAAGATCTGTTCTTTAATTTACACATGCAGTAAATTAGAGTACAAAGTACATAAATATTAATCAATAAACCACATTAAAATCAAACATGTAGCACAAATTAAAGAGCATATAACTTTATTGGATGGCATATAAAATGATTTCAGTTTTTGGTGGTTTTTAATAATTTGTATAATTATTATTATTTTTCAAGGCAAGAGAGAAGGACAACTTTTGGAAAGCAGAGTGTGGGAAAGCACGCACCAGGGACATCAGAAAGGAAAACCAGTTTTTTTGGCAGAAGGTAATTTGCATTTCACTTGGTAACATTAACTTGAACACTATAATGTTTCACTATCACTTTCAGTATGGATGAAATCTTTATTCCACTAGCAGAAAGAGCATCAAAGACTTGGATAGTTTCAAGTGCAGGAAAGACTTGCCCCAGGAGTGGAAAAAAAGTATTAGGATTTATGCTAGTATTCCGTTTTAAGTTTCTGGAGCTTTTGAGAATTGGCAGGACCTTCCTCCAAAAATGTGCTCTGGCCATTTTTGTAGTGGAACCTTAACATATCAGGTAAAGTCCGCTATATCTCTCAGATCAATGAAATTTGTATTACTCTGTCTTATATTCGCAATATAAGGGGTGGAAGATTTTCAAATGACAAGCTTGATTGCCATTCTTTTTTATCTTTTAAGTCTCACTTGTTATTATAAATTGTATTTTCTATATTTAAATAGTTTTGTAGAGATAAAATGAATAATGCCATAGTTAACCTGGATGCATATTTTGTGGTTTCAATTCTAGGACTAGTGGCCCTGGGAGCTTACGGAACAGCCAATATGGTGCTTTTGGAAGTACAGAGAAAATCAAGGAGCCTAGACCACTTCATGACAAAACATTTATTCAGCAATGTATTCGTCAACTTTATGATGTATGCAGCACTTGTTTAACTAGTTAAATCTCTTTTATCAGAATAAACTGTGCCTGTTGATCAGTGATGTTTGGAAAAAACAAGGTAAAAATAGCCTAATGGGCAGGAAATAATAGGCCATCCAGGTTTTTAAAAAGGTATGAATTACGTTCACATTTTAAAATTACAAATGCTAGAAAATATTGGACTTTTTACACAAAAAAATGCACCTTAGTACTGCCAGCAATTTATTTTAATTATGGAAAATATATATATATATATAAAAATCTTTGTTGATTAAAATACGTGATTAATCTGCAAAGTTCTCTGAGCAATAATTTGGACCATATAGAGATTTGGATTGCTCTGTAAACTGGCATAAAGCCCAAAACAAGTAATATTTTTAATTTCTTTCCTAGTTTCTTATAACATATGGATATGGTCCTATAGTCTCTCTGAAATCACTCCAAACTCCTTCTGTTAAGGACTTTGTGAAAATTTTCAGCTTTATTTATGAACAGTTTTGCCCTTCATGTGACCTTTCGGGTTCCAAATTTGAAGAAGAAATCCCAAGAATTTTCAAAGAGCTTGGGTAAGTACAACCTCCCCATTTAATTAATTTCACCAGTTAAAAAGAATATAACTAAGAATATTTTGTGGATGATACATTTCTTGATTACATGTTAGAAAATTACCATCTCTCAGTTTATCAAGGTTCGTAATTATATTTCATTTTAATTTTGTAATATTTAGACAATATATTCTTACAAGTAGTTAAACTATATGTGTTACAGGTAGTCTCATTTAGCTATTGGGACAGGCAACTTGGTTGTTATGTAGTTGCTAAATAGAAAATCATATGACCACAATTGTGCTTATGATTTCAGCTTTCTTTTGCTTTACAGCATCAGAAGGATACAGCCCCAAAGAAGCCAGGTGAGCCCAAATGGTGGGGAAGGTTTCTGGTACTTGATTCACAAGGACCTTGGGCAAATATTATAGCCCTTTTTCTTCACTTCCCCGCTCTTTGGAATCATAGCCTGTGCTGAAATATTTAGCAAGGGAAAATTGATGCTTATATTTATGTTCATTGGAGACACAGGGATTACATTGGGGTTGCCAAACTCACATCACGGCAGTGTCACCTGACGCATCAGAGCTTTTTCCCCTTTGCTAAAACGTGTGCATGGCCAGCGCGTGACGCATCTGGCCCATGGGCCAGAGTTTGACAACCCTGGATTACATGAAAGTAAACAGGCACAATGGGGAATACACATTGAAAGAAATGCCCTAGTGCCAGCTGTTTGCCTAGCTGTTTGCCTGAACCCCTTGGTGGGCAAAAAAAACCAAAAACTGAATGTGTGAACCTGATTAAAGTCTTGTTAGTCATAAGCAGCAGTTACTAAAGTCACAGGCTGAACTTGTCCAGCACATACTAACTAACGTGACACAAACACTGCAAAGATTGTAAATGTGGGCACTGCTCACAAGGTTACTTTTTCACCACTGTTGTAAAAATGGTCACTGCCTGAGGCTAAGTGAGATCTACTTATATTGTTAACAAGAAAACTACATAGACACTCCTGGAATGTCTGGCAGGAATTAAGCTTTGTTTGAAAGGAGACAACTTTATACAGCAAATATAACTAAATGTGTCCTCTCTACAAATGATTCCTGACTTCAGTATAAAATTGACAGCTGGGTTCGCAAGCTGTTATTTTATACTGGTGTGATTGTCTAGCTATGACCTACCATGTTTCTCCAAAAAGCCGACCCACCTTGAAAAAAAGTCCTATCACGTTTTTGAGCACATGCGATCAAATTAAGCCCCACCCGCTAATTTAGCCCTAATTAAAACCCTGCCCACCCTGGGGTGCAGGGAGTAGGGCAAGGCACACAGGTAAAAAATAAGCTAGGGTGGGAATGGGAGGATGGAGCTGCCCTACTTATCAGGCCTCACACACCCCGAGACCTGCCTTCTGTGGCCGCTTGCCGCCACTTGCACGCATTGCCCTAGCCTCCGTTTCATCTTCAGATTATTGACTCACTTCACGGCAGTGGCACCGACAGCCCCACCCAGCAGGAGCCCACTGGTGGCCCCCTTTTTCTGCTGCCACTTGCATGTACCGCCCCGGCCTTCATTTTGCCTTCAGATGCCTTCTGGAAAGCCCTCTGCAGCCGATAATAGAGCTCTGGATCAATCTATTGATCTATTATTGGCTGCAGAGATCTTTCCGTAGGCATTTCCAGCCGATAACAGAGCTCCGGATCGATACGGAGCTCTATTATCGCCTGCAGAGGGCTTTCTGGAAGGCATCTGAAGGTGAAACCGAGTCCAGGGCGATACGTGTGAGTGGCGGTAAGCGGCCGCAGGAGAAGTGGGCCAGCAACGGGCTCCTGTTGGGAAAGCCTCCTAAAGAAGTTTTAGCCGTTTTTTAAGGGGTCAAGAAAAAATAAGACCCGGCCTTTTTGGAGAAACACGGTATATATAGCTATATAGAGAAAGGAAAAACCTTAATTTGTTTATAAGAAAATAACAAAAGCAGGATTCTTAACATTCCTTTTAACTAATGATTTTATAGAAAGTAAAACTAAGTATACTTCCTTTTTGGATCTGAGTAGCTTGAATTGTATCTGGCATTTTCTTGAAAAAGTTCTTTTTTAACAGAAAACCTTTTTCTTACAGTTATCCATTTGCTTTGTCGAAAAGCTCTATGTATACAGTGGGTGCTCCTCATACATGGCCTCAGATTGTAGCAGCTCTGATCTGGCTGATAGATTGTTACAAGGTATTATAAATAACCAATTATATATTTAGCCACATTTATAGGTATTTTCTGGCATTTCATCTAATTTTGATCTGCTTATAAATATAGAAGTGATATACTGAAAATTTATAGCTGGGTTAATGAAATTCTTGATGTTCTTGTGACTTTGACAGATTATTTGTAATATATACTGTACTGTTAGAGCTACTGCACTTTTGTTGCCATATTACTTTTATCAAACAAATAGTGATAACAAATTTGCAGTAATTTTCAGGCAAAGGGCCACATTTGAGTTACATGCCAGGAATTCAACAAAAAGTGGATGAACCCAGAAAAAAATAAATTTCATTCAAAACAAATATGTTAATATAAATTATAATAAATGTAATAATGTTTCCTTTCTAGTTGGCAACAATCTTCAAAAAAGTGGGTAGTGAAGCACAAATTGTATTCTGATTAATTCAGAAAAAGGAAATAGCAAGTATGCTATACTATTACAATAGGAAACATTATTCATTGTGACTATGTCATTGTGTCTTAGTTGTTTACTTATATGAAAGAAAAACCGCAGTCATTTGATGAAGAACAGATTTTGGGAGAGACTGAAGATGGAATTTTGCATAACAAGGTATTGTAAGGGTTATACTAATAAGAAATAATAGAATACAATATACTAGAGTACTAGAATTAGTAGAAACTGATTATCTTATAGACATTTGTAACCACATATATACTGTATTATGCATTTGTATTCTGTAACACACATAAGCTAAGAAGTATTTCCTGTAATTTCCTATAACACATATATGCTGCACTGGGCTTCTGTAAAATATTTGATAACTGTCAATCAATCTTGTTTTCTTGTACCATCCTGAGCCTGGCACTTCCGTGGGTTGGAGCTATTGCAGTTTACAGCTCAGCTCTAACTTACACCTTTGATTTCTGTTGCAAAGCGCTCAGCCCCCCTGTTCCTTACTGCGCAACCAATGCAGGGCTACGGGGAGGGCGTGGACCAGGGGGGCAGAATTGGGTGCTAAGCTGAAGATATAAAGGGGATACCATACCTCTCTTGAGGTGTGGTTTTCCTCACATGTCTCTTGTATATGTTTGGAATTACCTACCCTGCCTTTCCTTTGTACAAATAAAACACAGTTTTTTTTCTTTTTCAAGCCTCCAGTTAAGTTTTTCTTTTAATCAGCTTAAGCATTCAATCAAACCTAACAGCATTTTAGCTTTTCTCCCTAAATTGTGGAATGAATATTACTTGCTGGCAATAAAATGATGTTGTAAACCGTGCACGTTCGCATATGGAACTATCAGAGACAGCAACTTGAAAGCTGCAAAGTAGTTTATTAATGTATTTGGAAATATGGGGACAATAAAGGTGAATACAGAACAAAGCATGGAAGTCAGCTTATATTCCCTTACACAGACTCATCGCCCCCTCCCCTTGTCAGCACAGCATCCTGTCAAAGCGTTTAGTCTATCCCCTTTCACCCCAAACCCCCCTTTCCCCTTTGTCCTAGCTACTTTTCAGAGTTTTTAACTGTGTAACCCACTTTATCTCACATAAGCTCTATTGTTCTTGTTCTCAGCTTGCGGTTACAGCTGGCATCTTGTTTGCTAGGCTTGTAGTTTCATATAGCTGACATTTAGCTTGTTACCTGTTACATATTTTTGAAGACAGGTTACAATTTTTCCAGTTACATGCATTTATGCAAAGCATTTTGGAAACAATACATACTCCATCTTATTTTTGCATTTAATAGTTGTATATATAAAAATTTGCTTATATTAATGATGATTCTGATTAACATTTAGTATATGTTGCTTATGAAATCAGCAATAATAATATACCTGATGTATATTAAAGGTTACTATTTTTAGTAACTGTTTTGATGTAGGAATGTGAAAACTTCTTAACAGAGAAAGAAAAGCACACATAATCTGTAATGCAATACTGTTTAGCATATTTTTAAAAATCCTTAAAACTAAACTGATTTTATAATTATGTCCTCAGCTTTTTTTGGACTACTCTATAAAATGTTATGACCATTTCATGAAGAGTAGAGACAATTTTGAAGAATTTGATGCTGAAATAGATTCCAAATTAAGTGAGTAATTTACATTGTAAAATGTTTTTTTTTAAAGTTGGTAATACTATGAATCTTTTACCATTTTCTTTTTGTATTTTTTCAAACTTCTTAAAAAAATTGTTCACCAAGCTATTAATGTAGGATATCTCTGTTTAAACTCTAGTCCCTCCCTCATCATCTCACTTAATCTACGAATATGAGATTAAGTAAGTTTCTGTACTATTTCTCAAGATACTTACCGTAGACTGATGGCTAGAGCTCATGTGGCTAAGAAAAGTATTTTTGTGTTTAACTCCAGCAGGAGGTTGTTCCCACTTCCACCATTTTTTTCTCCTGAGAAGCCCCAGATGGCATGGGAATCTTGTACTCCATAGAGCTATCCTGCGCCATACCACCCACATGCCCATAAGTCTTGCCCATCAGCTGCTTGCCTGAGATTCATACCTCTTCCCATGTCATAGTCATGTTCACTTAGCAACAGCAACAGGGTCTGCCATTTTTGCCAGCACTAAGTGATGCAGTTGCATGTTGTGGCACTTTATGACTACATTACTTAGTGACAGAAATGCACTGAAATTATAACAATTGTTTTTTAAAATGGTTTAAATCTGATATTTAGTAAAACAAAATGTCAACTTGTTACTCAGCGTATACTTTTTGTCTCAATTACTTATTCCAATTAATAACTAAAGTTATGGAGCACTAGAGTGATTAGAGGATTACTTTGATCTTTCTTTCAGAGGATCTGTTTCAGGTACATGAAAAGCATTTAGCAGTCTTACAAGAAAAAGAAAAAATGTTGAAGGAAGAGATTGCCAAGCGTGAAAAGGAAAGAGAAAGTGAACCAGTGAGTAACTGAGTACATAATTCTGGTGTACATATTCTGATATATTTATAAGTCTGATTTTAATTAACAGGCTACAATTTCCATCTTTTTGTATGAAAAAGGATCGTTTAGAGCAACTACGGAGCCTGAAATCATCTTTACAGGCAGATAGTAAACAATATGAGGCTTATATGTCCAGTTTGGAATCTCTCACAAGCAGCCTCAGTCAAAAGACAAAGAGTATTACAGAGGAGCAAGAAGCTGCTGGTAAGGAGAAACTGCTCAACATCACTAAATGCAGTGGTGGGCTGCAGCTGGTTCTGACCGATTCTACCGAACCAGTAGTTCCAACGATCAGCTGGACCCACCCACCCCCTCCCTATCCTGTCCTATATTTCTTTCTTTCTGGCTCAGCTGATTCGTGCGGCACAGCTGATTTCCGCGCCTCCGCTGTTCTACTCAGCTGGTCTGCCTGAGAAGGTAAGCAGCTGAGCTTGTAATTGCTCTATTTTGGCTGCAGCGTTGAGCACGCGCTCACAGAACCGGATGTTAAATAATGTGCAGCCCACCACTGATTAAATGTATGGTAACAGTATAGTGTGTCACTATAATATTTAAAAAGAAAATATTGAGTATTTCTCACCTCAAAGGAAAGATCTAAACAGAAATAGAGAATTTAATTACATCTTTCTTAGTACTAGTAAGTTACTCATGCCTTTTGGTAGATTCTTCTTATGAGATCAAGTTCTTAATATTTTGAAATTACAAGATTTTATTTTTCTTGAATTTTAGCCATGGAAATTGAAGCACTGAAACAGGAAAACTCACGTCTGGTGGTCATTTGTGATAATCAAAAGTATTCCACTACAGATATTGAGAAACTGAATTCTGAAATAGAGGAGCTGAGACAGGCAGTAAATAAATTAACCAAGGAATTGGAAGTAGAGCAGCGGCAACTGTGGAATGAGGAATTAAAATATGCAAGAGGAAAAGAAGCAGTATGTATAGCTAAAACAAAAATTTTGAACATCTGACATTTGCATCTGGGAGACTAATATTTCTACTGCTGCTGCTTTATTTCACACAAACTGAATATTTTATTCTGCTAGTAGAAAAATAATTATAAGTGTCATTGTAAAAACTTAATTTTCTGAAAGATATTTATCTTCTCTAGAAATTTCTTAGGTCACCTTTTCTCTTTATCTCATTTAAAATACCTTGTATTTTTTGTGACTTTTTTTTTGGGGGGGGAGTTCACTAATATGTTTTATAAAATAACCTAATGAAAGCTTTACTTGCATCTCAAACCATTTTAAAATTAATACCTTTATCTAAATTATTTTCAGACATGATTTTAATTTCTTTTTACATTTCTCCACCATTGTTTCTTTCTGTAGCAAGATTTCATTTCATCTCTATCTAAATGAACCAGATTTCCTGCTATAAACCTAATTCACGAGATTATGATCCAAAAAGGTCTTTTCTAATATTTATACCTTAGTGGCCGAATCTAAAAATCTAAATCATATTTTTGAAAGGGTCTATTTCACTCAGAAAAGTAGGCACTCTTGAATTGCAATTTTCTGTCTCCATATATCAACCAACTTTAAATTAGCCATCAAATCAAAAGGGACAAAAACTTTTGATAATTTGTCTTGATTAATTTTAATGTTTTCAGAAGCTGGGAAGATAAAACAGCTTGTACTAATATTTAAATATAGGCATAGAAAAGATAAACTTTGAAAATGCAAAGAAATGCAAAACAATGCTGTGGTTATGAAGCAATTCCTGTTTTCATAGACTTCATCAGCTGTAAGGTTCTTAGGGTATGCTTCTTAATTTTGTTCATTCTTTATAGATTGAAGCAGATTTGACAGAATACCATAAATTGGCTCGAAAATTAAAACTAATTCCTACAAGTGCAGAGAATTCTGATGGTCTTGATTTTGAAATTAAATTCAATCCTGATGCAGGGCCTAATTGTCTGTTTAAGTACAGAACTCAGATTCGTGTAAGTATAAGCTCACTTTTCATATAAAGTTCTTTTAGATAATTGCTTTCTTTCAATAAATGAACATAATATTTTAATACTTAAAGGTATATTATATGCATATGCCATTTATTTAAAGTATTTTTTCTGGAACCCTGTAATTGGATTACTTCACTGGAAAACTTTGTGTTTTTTTCTTTATTGTGTTTATATAATTATGGCAGGCTCCCCTTCTGAATCTCATAAACAAGACGGAAGAGGAGATTTCAAATGCAACAAAGAGAAAAATTGGCTTAGAAGATACCTTAGAACAGGTCAGTTCCTATCTCTGGTCTAGCGGAAAACCAGCTATACTGTATAATGTAATGCAACCTATATTAATCCTTGTTTATCTATACTAATCATAATTCAGTGCTCAGAACAAGTATAGGGTTGCTAAGAAAGGAAAATGAAAATGAAAAAAAATGTGGACAATGTAATTTAAATTTCTAGATGTTCAGTAGATACTCCTATAGATCTTCAAATTGTATGTAAGCTAAAAGATTTTCAAATGTGAAAGTGTCAGCTAGATTCAGAATTTTTTTAATTATTAAGAGTGTACTTTTGGCCAAAAAATGTAGACTTGAAAGCAAAGGATGTGAACTGGAGGCACCCTTGACTTTCAGTACTAACATCCTTTATTAAATAATATTCTTAAGGTAAATACAATGGAAGCTGAACAGAACAGCATTGTGAAAATGTTAAGAGAAGAAACACAAAAACTGGAAGATTTATGTCAGCAAAAAGCAAAGGTATTGTAATGCTCTCTTCTTGCAATAGACACAGTCTATCTGTGTCATAAACATATGATTTGGTTCTGAAGTATTAATTCATATACATATTGCAGGAAGTTGTCGAAGAAGAAGACAAGAGTAAGAAGGAACTGGAGTTGTTGGAGAAACATAAAAGTTTGCTTTACAGTGGTGTCAATGAGGGTGTCAGTGAAGCCATGAAGGAACTGCATGAAATCCGATGCCGGTTAGTTTAATTAAACAAAAATTTGACTCGGGGTTTTCTGAGTTGAACATATATTTATATATTCAATTTATAGCGCCACCCATCTCAAGTGTGACTTTGGGCAGTTTACAATTAAAATGTAATTTTTTTAAAAAAATACCCACGAAATATGATAATCATACAAACAATAGGCAATAGGCAATGCAATACAAATATTAATCTTAGTTAAATGGGAAAATTTTTAGTGAAAACATGTTTAGATTTTGGAATGATATGTGTGTTAATTATTACAGACTGTTTATACAAACCTTGAATTTATAGATAGAGGGACAGTTTTTCAATATAAATAATGCAATGTTCTCTTCTTCCCCCTTGTGGTATTTACTCCTTAGATACCAAGTGGTTATTCAAACAACTTCAGAAGAGAAAAGAAAAATAGATAAAAATATGCAGTATCTTCTGGAACTAATATTTACTCATCTTGAGACAGTTGAGGTAACTCGTTCTATTATATACTACTAAAAGTCTCAATGTGTACCTTTTAGCTGGCTGAAAGTTGTATCAGGGCAATTTATTTTTTCAATCAAAATACCTTTTATGGGCTGATTTACAAAACGCTAGGCCTCTTCTTCCAAAAAAGAGTAAAATTTAGGAAAGCTGTGGCTATTTCACTGCTGCCAGGTTACTGCTGCTGCTGCTGCTTCTCCTTCAGCACTGCTACCACACTGATGTCCACTCTTAAACTATCCCTTTCATTTATTTTAGGGTTCTCTATACATCTTCCTCATCTCTCAATTCAATGGACAGGGGAGAGAAAAATAAACATGTGTTCCAAGGAAAAGGAAAGCTGCAGGGAGAACAATCCTTTAACAATGGAAGAACTTGAGAAATTTCGAGAAACAAATGGATCAGACATAGAACCAAATCAGTGACCCATCTCTCTCAATTTCTTAAGCAAAGCAGAGGATGT
Source organism: Oxyrhabdium leporinum (assembly GCA_032468155.1). Taxonomy (NCBI): domain Eukaryota; kingdom Metazoa; phylum Chordata; class Lepidosauria; order Squamata; family Cyclocoridae; genus Oxyrhabdium; species Oxyrhabdium leporinum. The sequence goes on from JANHFL010002405.1 coordinate 105,299, forward strand.
CTCTTTCTGTCTTCTCCCGTAGATAGGCCATAACACAGAGGACCCAGTTGTTCCCCTTAAATCCAGTCGATTATTGCCCATAAGAGGGCTGTCTAGAGAAACCCATTTATCACTTTCCTCAAAGTGTAAGTTCTAGCTAATCATATTGGGAAAGACAAACATTCCCATACAGAAACAGCAACCCTACTCCCACTTCCCAATATTTAAGTAAATCCTAATGAGGGTTGGATTCAAATGTATCTTGTAGTTTCTCTAATTTCTATTATGAGTAGAGCAGGGAAGAAGACATGTTAAATCATGTCTTCCCCCTTCCCTACAGCTTAGAAGAAGGAGAAGGGCCAGGACAAGAAATCTTCCCTATCTTCATGCCCCCAAATCCATAAGTAATTGCAATAAAATAAAATAAAATGATGAAGCCTGTAATCCAGCTCCACCAACTAGTATAGGTTGTGCTGTACAGTGGCACAGAAAATTTAGACAAAAATTAATGCCATCCCAAATCTCCAAGAATTAAGAAAAGCAAGTTGGTCCAAGACAATTAAATATCTTACAAATATTAGTGACATAGATCATGTGCATTTGGAAAAGTGGTGCTCTAGTATTTTCATCATCTTCACTGGGTCCAAGAAGGAGCAATGGAGAGCAATCTTGTGTCAAGCCTGATATTGAAGGGGATTTTTTTCCTAGGGGACAGAACTAAGATATTTTTGACCATATCTTCACCTGAAGAGATATAATTGTTTAGGGGCTATTAACCAGGGCCCTTCATGGTAAATTCAACTACTGTTCTTAATGATTCTCCAGGTTATTCCTTGATTCATATTTCAAGATTTTCTTAAACGTTTCTGTAATTTTCTAAAATATATTCAAACATTCTAAAAGAAAATAGTGCACGATTCAGATGCAGAAGTTTGGGTTATCTAAGAAAAGATTACCAAAATGCAGTATGCCTGGCTGAATTTCTTATATGCCTCTATCTTTTCACAATATACGGTATTGGTAGCTCTCCGACTAGCGTATCTGTTCATCAGATAAGTGTTTCTGTCTCGCTTGCCTTTTTAGTTAACTATGTTAACTAAACATAGTTTAGTTAACATAATGCCACTTGTTGGCATTATATCATAGTTTGTAGTTTAATGTTTCTGCAATGGCTTTGATTGAGGCCTAAGACACTTGAACACGGTTTGATATAGATTGGATATGGTAAGAGTAATAAAGATATACCTGCTTGTTAATCTATTAAGTCTTATCAGGATCACTTCATTAATATTTTTATATCCTTGTTACCTTGTGGATAAAATCTTACCTTTTCTTATGAGATTTTACCAGTAATTGAAGACAAAATTTATTCGGTAAGAAGAATGGTCTAGTTAGGCTATTAATTCCATTAAGCCTTAGCGATAAGCTAAGCCTAGGTGGCGCAGTGGTTAGAGTGTTGAACTGCAGGCCACTTCTGCTGATTCAATCTAGCGGTTCAAATCCC
>JANHFL010002406.1:10858-40593 GCA_032468155.1 Oxyrhabdium leporinum
TATTTTAAATCTTTAGTATAAGTAAAACATTATTAATCCTCTCTATTACATTTAACCAGTTTATATAGTCTGATATTTATATAGTCTGATATATTACTGATGTTCTTAAAAATTCAGAGATTTCTATATATATATATATATAGCCACTTCATTGAGCCATCAGGAGTTGAAGGTGTGGAACCATGGCTAGACTGCTAAACTTCCACCTTACATAGCCATTCTGGGCCCAGCTAAATGTTCTTGTCCCTTTGTCTTGTCCTGTGTCCAGTGGAGATGAGGGTCTGCCTGGCACTACAAATATCCTCCCCTCTATTTTCATTCCCTCCACAGTGGCATCACTTCAACACATGTATTAAAGTTCCAACCCTTGAACATGGGCAAGATCAGGAAAAAAATATCAATAAAGAATATGGTCTACATTAGGATATAATTTTTGATGGTATATAAGTATATGACTTGGGGGCACAGTGGGGAGATCTGCAGATTAGACAACCAGTGTGTAAAAGGAGAGAAAAATCGTGCAAATTAATATAACCTTATAATAAGGATTGAGCTAATATTCCTAGTTGTGCTTCTTGTCAGGACTACCTCACAGGGCTAACATCATGCAAGAAAACATGTATCAATTTTGTCTTGGCTTCATAAATGACAAAACACAACACACAAAAATAATGAATAATATAAACCCCAAACCACTGGAGCACCTTGTGAACACCATCAGCATTGACAAAAATACAATCAGTCAATTGCAAAAGGACTTGGAACAGTTTCCACCCTGTGATGATATCTGTAACACCATCAAACAATACCTGCCTATCTAGATCTTTGGGAAAGACTCAATAAGCAGACAAAAATACCAAATCTGGTCTAAACACCTGGCTGCTTATGCAATCAACCATAATAATGCATTGTCAACTGCCACAGGGTACAGTGAGATATAGTACTAAGAAGACCCAGGTCCAAGTCCAGCCTCAACCATGAAAGCTCTAAATCAGGGGTGTCAAACTCAAGGCCCCGGATTGCTTAGATTTGGCCTGTGGGGCTGCCCTGTAAACAGTGAAGGATGGGCTGAAGTGCCTCTGCCAGCAAAAACAAAGCTTGCGAGGGCCACACGTAGTCCTCCTGAGCTCCATTTTCACTGGCAGTGGGTTGCAGGAGGCTGTCTCAGCTGAAAACAGAGCTCGGGAGCCCATTTTCGCTGGCAGAGCGCTTGGGCCACCACAGGTGCCCCCTGACATGAGTGACATCATCCTGGCTATGCCCACCCTGGCCACACCCTCCTGGCCCCCCAAGGTCAAACACAACCCTGATTGGCCCTCAATGAAATCGAGTTTGACACCCCTGCTCTAGATCCTTTTTCTCCATCCAAACTACCAAACAGACTTGTGGAGAAAAATTGGAAGAAAGAAAACTAGGTATACTCCCTACAGCTCCTGGAGTAAAGATGGGATATAGTATAAATCTAAAAAAATAAGTAATAAATACTCTGCTGGTTTGTGCCTTGCCTCTGTCATATTTTCAGAATTAGAAGGCGGAGGGAAAAGCTTACCCAGCCCTGCCTTAGTTAATATTTATTGTCCTAAATAGATTTAGAGAGAGAGAACTGATGCTTTGAATCATGAACTAAAACGTTTACAATGAAATGACCAAGACTTTTTAAATTGGGTGATTACCATTAGCTTAGAATAAGATCAGATATTGTGTAAGCAAAATGCCATGAGAAAATATGTGGTTATGCCTTAGGAACACCAAAAAAAATAAAGCTGGAGGAATAAAAATCACAAGTCATTGTTTTTATGGCCCTTTGGAATGGCTGAATTCTATATAGGAAAAGCCTGTATAATAAGAAAATCAATACACACATGCATAATTCAACCAGGTTGAAAAAATGGAAATGGATAAGAAAAAAAATATTAAAATGATTACCCTTTAGAACTTCTTCTGAAAATATCTTGACAACCAGTTGTAAATGATGAGTTTTGCAGAAAATTGTGAACGCAGGACATATTTCACTCACACTTCACTGACTCTATGAGTTATGGGGCTTTCATTCATTTTAAGAGTAACTTCCCCATCCCGTGAAACTCCCACAAGGGGTCTTGTGACTTTGTGGTCTTGATAAAGTAGAGAGAAATGAAGCCATGACACTAATATACTGGGGAAGCTGCAATAGTTTGCTCTGAGTGCAGCTGAAAACTCAGACAGAGGTTTCCCGTTTGTATTCTGTTCAGGAACTGAGTCCTATTAACTGAAGCAGTGTCCTTTTAATCGAGCTCCTGGCATGAAAGGAACGGATAGGAAAGAACTCATCTATGTATCGAAACTGCTTTTGTGCATCTGTGCCCTTGGCAAATCAGGAATTACAGATATATATATATATATATACTGGCTGCCGACTTGTTTCCACCTGGCTATAATAGCCGAGTATTATTATTTCTTTTTAAATTGCTTGAGGAGCATCCAAGAATTGCAAGGGCATCTCCTGGGAGCCGGAGCGGTGGATTAAAAACAAAAAAACAAAGATGGCCACAACTATATGGGTGAAGTCCTGCCTCTCTTTTTACATGTGTTGCATGGACAAAAAAAGGGTTTTTTGATCGTGTAGGCATGGCTGCCATTTTGGCCTTTTTACACCCCTTCCAAGGATGCTCCTGAAGTGTCTGGACAGACACAGAAGGATTTTGAACAACCTAGCAGTGTTTCTCTTGGCTCACTTTTCAGACAAGAGTCACTCCCAAAATACTATCCAAAATTAAAGTCCAGCATGAAGATAGAGGAATGGTGAGACCCCTTCTGGTGAAATCAGAGGTGGAATTTGTAGGAAAGGAACTGCTGCCTGGATTAGATATCAGATATGTCCAGAAATCTTCTATAAAGAGGTTCCTGCAGAGATGTTGTTTGAGAAACACAATTCACAACACATTGTCTGTATTGAAGATACAAAATAGGGGCAAATGGCCCATCATTCTGTGGCATTTGCTATCTGGCTGTGATACATTTTATGCAAAAGAACTCTTTTGTTAGGAGAATTTATATGACCATTTTGCCTTTCCAAATAATCTCCCCACATCCGGGAAAAATTATCTGCCCCCCCCCCCCCACTTCAGCAAAGAAGTTCCATATCACTGCTAGAAATTATTTGCTCGTGTATTGTTCCTCCAGAGCAAGGATCCCAAAAAGAAAAATCCTTCTCTGGCTCTAACATTCTGTTCCAGTACAATAATAAACTCATTTAAGATGGTGCTACATAATTCAAAAGCAGTGAAAAGTGACTGTGCCACAGAAAGCAAATTGTATAATGTCATTCTTTAATGTATTAGAAGTCAGCATTATCTGCTCCTGTCTAATCATAATTCCAGCCGTTAAAGCACCAGGGATACTATCAGCATCGGCACTATTTTCTGACTCAATTACATTATGCATTTAAAAGGGGTGGTTTACAGCATCTATTAGACTGCTTATTATCCTTGTGCCATACTCAATTGACCAAAGGAAAGAAGAGGGGGGAAACACCCCGCCTTCTCTGTGGAAGTGGGGAAAACTGAATGGAATATTCAAGATAACGCATTGTGGGTGCCTGTGAACAGAAGAGCCTGGTTTACAATTCATTTTTCCCAATTGTTCTTCCCAGCTACATCTCAATAAACACCATGCTCCGTTACCTGATCCTATCATTTATCCACTTGCAAGTAATTGGAACACTGAATATCGGATTTGAATTACATGGTAAAATGATTCTGAATAAGTCGCTCAAGAATTCAGGCAGATTATTTACAGACTTGGATAACTACAACGACCCAAACCATCCTGCTTAGATCTATGGCAGAGAGAAGGGTCTGAAACTAAACTCTCATGTTCACACTCAGGTAGATAGCTCATTCAACCTGGGTCCTAGGCCTTATCTGAATGGTAATGAGACTCACATGATACAGAATAGATAAATGAGGAGTCCTTGGTTCTCTCTGAGCTTTTCTTGCACTTCATTACCCAAAGTAGGTAACCTCATCAGTGCTAGTAAGGAGTGGAGCTAGCGCTGATGATGTTGCCTAGTTTGGTGATGAAATGTCTGCAAGAAAATAACCAAGCTCAGAGAGCACCAAGGACCCCTCATTTCAGTCCTCAAATATTCTCCTTTATTAGAACAGATAGATGTCTGCTTAAACACCATCATACAAGGGAAGCACTTTACTCAGAAATGTATAAAACATGTTACCTTCCACGTGAATTTTACCTTCTTTATACTTAGGATGAACTGCCCTTGACTGATTCAAAACTGAACTAATCAATGGGACTTACAGCTGTGGATGAACAGATCTTTCTGACTTGGATCTGAATCAGTTTTGCATATATATTCATAACGTTTTAGCAACCATTACCAAAATAGTGACCAAAATGCTTTCAATATTTGGGTTAAATATACAATTCTGGGTTCTGTCCCAAGAACTGGGTCACAAAACCTGATAAAAAGCTTAATTTGAAGGATAGCTATAGAGTATTCCAATCTGCAGAGTAATTCAGGAACTGAAAATCATATCACTTCTCTTAAAAGATAGATTAAACTAAATCCTTAAGCATCTTTATATGTAAAGAAATATTGTAAGACAAGAGTTTTTGTACTCAGAGTTACTAACTGGAAATTTAGCCTCTTCTGTTCACCTTTCCTACCGCTTCTATTTCATTAAGTATATTTAGTCCTCACTATCCTTCTACAAATGTTTTGATCCCTACTAATACTTATCTCTGAACATTGTTAGAGGTATATCAAATTCAACATTAGAATTTGGGCTGCTATGAGTATGTATGAGTTTATTAAAGAAACGAACACAGCTTTTTAGATGTGTTTCCTTTTTCCCGGAGTCTGTTTCTGACATTGCTGATCTTCTAAGGAATGAGTAATGCTCTAGTGTCAGTGACATAGCTTTCTTTCACTTTCATATGAAACTTATTCTTGCAGTAGTAGAAATATAATTTTCTAAGGCCTCTGAATATTTCGAATGAATATCAGACATCCTACAAATAATAAATCCAAGAACGGTGCCACAGATTGAGCAAATTATAAGCATACTATGCTTATATATCCCAGAAAATCCAAGAAAAGAATCTTGGAACCTGCCGTTTTCAAAGCATTTTCAACAATTTTGGGAAGATCTACAGATTTCTGTTTGTTTGTTTATAGGCAATCCATCTTATCTCAAGGTTAAACTACATTTCCTGTCATTCCCAGCCACCAATACATTGAGAAGAGGATATTAGATTAGAAAATACAGATTTACAGAAAAATTAGATTTTGCATTCCCCTTTCCTGAACTCTGCAGTCTCAGAATAGTGGCTTACATTTCAAGTTGGAGAAATGTGGGCAAAATGTTCTTACCAGAGAATGTTTGAGTAACCAGAGGGAAGCCAATAAGTTAAAATATTGGCAACTTTGTTCCACGGCAGAAATGAAATATGGTTGACAGTTAAACACAGTCCTGCCCACACAATTCACAGGATGGGCCCGGCAAACATCCTTGGCTCCACTCAATTGCTGTACCACCCCATACACATGGAATTTTAACTATCTTGGCTTACCCTACATATTATTTTTTAAGTTGATCTTTCCTATTATTATTATTGGGATAAATGACCCTTGATTCATAATGTGGGGGAACCATGCAAGCTAGCAACATTTATCTTCAAGCAACATCCATTTTGCCAATATCTCTAGCCTCTCTTTTGGAGTTGAGTTACAAGGCATCTCAAAGGTTAACTAGCCCAAGCTATTTCCAGTGCATTTGCTGGCTCTCAACCGCTTAATTATCAGTTTCCACTTGGTGAGCCATAGCTAAGTATACTAAGTATAAAATATTGTGCTCTAATGTGAGAAAGTTTTCTTATTATGATGCTTATGAAATAGCTCATTCACAGTTGCAAATTATCATTTGGTTGTGTTGTTGTTGGGTAATGACCATCCCGTTACAAATCCCATCCCTGAGTAGCCACAGTTAGCTCCATGGGTCTCAGATGAGTAATAGATGTTAGATGTTTCGGAATGCAAAATAACAACTATGCGCATTAAGTACTAGCCACTGTTAGTCCTTGAGACTGTTATTAAATACGCAGTGACACGAAGACACTGGCAGTCAGACAGTTTTTCGTTCATTTGTAAACTGAAATTTAGGACAGTACAATTATAACACTTTAATACTTCTGCAAAATGTCATGTTGGAAATGACACTAATTCTCATTTTTATTGCTCACACGCTCCTTTAGATTCTAATCTGATTTTCACTATGTTCATAGAGTGGTACAAAAATTACACCATTTATTCATAAGGGGACAATTATCAGGATAACCTCAGAGTACATCGATATGAAGAAAAAAACATTAAAAACACTCATTTGGGGAAAGTCCTGAGGATTCCCTCTTTGCCTTCACCCCAAAAATTCAATGCCACAGTATGAGAGGGGGGGAAAGGAACAGCCTAACAACTCACTGGAGGAAAGAATGGGATGCTTAGCTGTCTTCTTCCATAGTATGGCATGCAACAAATCAACAATATCCAAACTAACTCCTTCCAGCCGTGATGAGTTACACAAAGTAAAAGATTGTTGCTGGGCATTCCAGAAAATGAACATTGTTCTGGAAAGCAGTACAGGTAGTCCTCCACTTACAACAATTCACTTAGTAACCGTTCAAAGTTACAACGGCAATGAAAAAAGTGACTTATGACCATTTTTCACACTTAACAACCATTGCAGCATCCCCAATGGTCACATGGTTTACATTTGGATGTTTGACAATTGACTCATATTTGTGACATTTGCACTTTCCCGGGGTCATGTGATCCCCTTTTGTAACCTTCTGACAAACAAAGTCAATGGGGAAACCAAATTCACTTCACAATCATGATACTAACTTAATAACTGCAGTGATTCACTTAACAAATGTGGCAAGAAAAATCGTAAAATGGGGCAAAATTCACTTAACAAATTTCTCAGCAATATAACATTTGGGTTTAATTGTGGTTGTAAGCTGAGGACTACCATAAAAGAGAAATTATAAGGACAGAGAGAGTTGTCATTTCTTAGTTCACTCTGAGAAGCTAATTTGAAATATTTCCAGGGAAAGATAAAGAACTGTTCGTAGACATCATAATAGAATGTAGCTGATTTGGGAATAAGTATTCTATATGTCAAAAACAGCAAAATTCCTCTGAAATAAAGTGTGTTCAGCGCCCAGATAATGGTAAGTGACAAAACAAAAATAAAAGTGGGATGGTGGGAGAGGGGGGGGAGGGAGAGAGAAAGAGAGTGTGTGTCAATCAACAGAATCCCCATGTAGAAGCGCTGCATGACATTCTCTAAGTGTTTCAGACAGAAGTCTGTCCTATGTGCTGGAGCAAACCATAGGAATTCATGTCAATGGTCCTGCCCTTGAAGATAACCCAGAAATTAAGCTAGTACAAAACACAGCCACCGGATTGCTGACCGGCAATATCCAGGTTAGCAGAAAAACTTCTATAGTGCAGTGGCTACATTGGTGGCTGGTAAACTTCCAAGCTCAGGGTGGTGGTGGCAGTTTTAAAGCTCTTTAATGGCCCAGCCAATACAGGTTAGCTGAGAGGCTAGGGAGATGGAAACCCAAAGGATAGTATTACTAGCTGCAACCAAATTGAAGCGCCTTACTCTCTGAGATTAGAAGGACCCCCAACCTAATAATGTTCAGGAAGGCAGTTAAAATTGCAGTTTACAATCTTGCCTAGTCTTAGATGGGAAGCTGTATGAGGGAGCAGCAAAACACTGTAAGCCACCTAAAGCCTATGGAGCAGACAGCATAAAAATCCTTACAGAAATGCCTAAAGATATGCACTCTAACTATTCTTAAACTAGCTTTTGAATGAAAACTCTCTAAAATAGAAACAGAGACAATAGGCCATTATTATTTTCACTTATCTTTGGTTTGAGTCACACCAACCAATGTTTCAGTTGGTGGTTTTAAACGGGTGCAAGACATCTGCCCGATCATCGCTGATTTCAGGAGTAATAGAAGTTTGATACGATTTAGAAAAGGAAGCTCTTGATGGGAATTTTCATTTCGCACAAGCTGGAACTCTGGTTGACCAAATCTTGGCTGGAGCGATCAATAAAAATAGTAATTTCATTCAAAGTTCTAATGGGACTTGCTGGATCGGACTTACGATCCGTCGAGCCACGGATTCTTACAGCCAGCAGCCTTGAATATCAGATTGCTTTGGTAGTTTATGCATAAGCTTGAATCCAGGTTTCCTGCATCCCCTCCCCATCCATCGCCATCCTCTGCAAGCCTACCTACTGTATACTTTCTCATTTGACCAAGCTCAAGCCATCAGTTACCTTATTACTCACATTCCTTTCCAAATGACATTTCACTAAATACAGAATTTCTTTGCTAGTTTGTTCATGAAAGAATGTCTTGTTGATAAATGCCCCTCTACCTTAAAAGAAAGCAAGCAAGCACGAAAGTACTGAATGCCATTTACAAATGGCAACTACCTCTAAACACAAGAGTTTCATAATGAATAGCTGCCTGGTGAATACCCATCGATCAAAAGGCTCGTGCATAGACCAGACAGCTTGCTTAAGTGGAAAGCCAGTACAAAATTCCAAAAATGCTTGAAGGGCTTTCCACCGTATTCCTACACAACTTTTTATACAGTTCAGATTAAATATTAAAAGTTGGTATTCTATTCAATGTGGCACATTTGTTTATTTGCACTGTGTTCAGCTTTTTTTTAAAAAAAAAATGCAATTAACGGGAGGAGGGGTAACCACAAGATTCCACGTCTGGCTAAGAGATTATTTGCAAACTAGACAGTCCGTGACATGTAGTGTCATCATTTCAAAGATATTTCTTTACCTAAACAGAGATACAGATTGACCATGGATGGGCAAAAAAGCAGTGGGCGAGAGATCAACCTTCCATTTTGAAACTGCTTGAATTTCCTTGTGGGAAGCTGACAGGGAGCATCAAAATCTCCTCTCTTCTCCTTTTCTTTCTTTCTTTCTTTCTTTCTTTCTTTCTTTCTTTCTTTCTTTCTTTCTTTCTTTCTTTCTTTTCTTCCTTCCTTCCTTCCTTCTTTCCTTCTTTCCTTCCACCCTCCCTCTCTCTCTCCCGCTCTCCTTAGAATTCCTGCCAACTTCCCCATTTACTTTACTTGTGGGAAGATTGCCGGAAGAAAGTCAGTGGGGAAGCCAGCAGGAAGTTGTAAGTCCAAGGCCAGCAGGCAGGTAAATAGCTGCTGCTGGGTGGGGGAAGGAGTGAAGGGGTATACAGGGGTGCAAGTCATGAAGATTATGCAGACAAAAGGTCCCCCACAGTTCAGGAAGAGCGAGTGGGGGTTTTCAAAAGATTCTTTGTAGGTCTAATAGGGAGAACACAGAATGAAAAGGATGTGTTAGGGTGGCAGGAGTTTGTGAGAGGGGCCATGTGGGTCAGGAAGAATGTATGGAAGGGTGCAAAAGGTGCAAATGCAGGTCTGTGAAGATGCACAATGGGGCAGTGTGAGCCAAAAAGGGTACATGGGGGTTTCCTCCTCCCTGTTCCCCTTTCCATCCCACCTTCCCAGCAAGTAGTTAAGTGGCTGCTGCTGGGTGGGTGAGGAAGCAAGGTAATGCACAAGTGGCTGGGAAACTGCCATGGAATTTTGAAAATGGGGATCATGTGACTGCCGCAGTCATAAGTTTCCCAAATTTCATTCCCTCAGGAATAATGGGTCTCGGCATTCTGCAAGTTACACCATTTGTGGTAGCTTTGTTGACAAAGTTTATCCCTATAATGTTTTTGATTACAGACATTAGACAGCAGACATATTTTTAAGAAGGCAATGCCTGCTTTAATCAGTTGAAACAGGTTATTACCATCTTTATTTAAAATGAACATGACTCAATTTAAGATACCCTGTCCCACCAAAGATTAAATGGAAATTTTGTTTCTGTTACTACACTAATGAATGACAGCTTTCCCATTGCACAGGTAAATTATTAGCAAAAAAAAAACATAGTTATCCTTTCAGATAAATACCCACAGTAGACTGAAGTTTCAGTAAATAGGGCAATTTTCATTCTTTGGGACAAACCACAACCCATGACAGGTAGTAGGAGTTCTCTTGCTAGTATGATCATGAGAAAATATCAAGTCCATACATGCCCTCCTAACCTGTAGCCTTCAAGATCAGGGCTGTCAAACTCCCGGCCCACGAGCCAGATGCATCACGCACTGACCACGCCCACGCCGGGTTTAGTGAAGGGAGGAAAAAAATCACAATATGCCATGTGATGCCACTGTGACAACGCCAGTTTGACACCCCTGTCCTAGATGATGCTGAACTACAGCTCCCATTATCCCTTGCCACTGGCCATGCTGGCAAGGATTGCTAGGACAGTCATGCTTTAAATGCATTTTCCTCATTTTACATCTCTTTTGGTTCTGGTACAAACCTGTAATATTGTACATGCATCTATAAGTAAAGATACGTATCATCCCTTTGTCCACTGTATAGCACCTTGGATTATTAAAGTGCCTTTACTCTTACATTTCTTTCCACTGCACACAGTATTTCAATTTTTGTGATGAAAAAATGGTAATTGGCTTTTAAATTTACGTCGCAATCTCATGCACACTTATCTCAAATTCAGTCCCATTGATTGCACTTTGTATCAATTAATGATTTGAAAAGCAGATGGCTAATCAAGCAGCACTGTTTTTTTTTTTAAAAATGTGACAAGAAAACCCTGCAATTTGGAGCCATATGGGGGGGTTTCATTATTTGATGAGGCTCAGCTGCCTACATGTGAAGAGGACAGTAAAGGAACCAGCTGCCTATCCTTCAAACATCTTTGGCAAGGCAGCACTGCAATCAGGCAGCTGCCCATTAGCACTGGAGAGAAATTGGGGTGCAAAGAATAAGGATGGGTGAGATATTCTTGTTCCCAGCCTTCACTCGGTGCTCGGCTTAATAGGTGGCTTTTAGTAATCAGGCTGAGACAATAGGTGATCGATACCGCCTGTTTCTTTCCAGTAATGAATTACAAAGAAAGGGTGCCCTTAGCAGAGGCTAGGTTTCTTCCATGAGATTCACTGCCAGTCTCACATGATAATTGCTTCATGTTTGTATCAGGAATCATTTTTGTTACATCCTTAATCAGACCTTTCTCTCTGAGGCTTCCTGCAGGGGATGACTTTATCCATTTCTGAATAATGCTCATACCACCATAAAGAAAAGGACCGGGTTTCTTTTTTTCCTTCTGCTATCCATTTATGAACAAGATACACACACACACACACACACACACACACCAGGCAAGAAAATAACAATGTATGATTACAGTTGTTCACTTTGAGGGCACCAATGAATGCTACTCAGCCATGGCCAGGACCATTAAAGCTACAGGCCCACAGAGAAAATGTGCCTGAATTGCAACCTAAGCCATCTTGTATCAAACCTCTGCTTGGCTAATGGAATCACGGCAGCTTTGCCGTAGCAAATGTGCCATATTTCTCCGCTAAGGAGCTTTCTTGAATTCAGGTTCAAGGACAAAAGCAGTGAAGCAGCCTTTCTGAGTAGCAGGCCAAAATTGAGCCAAGCCCTCACCTGTTGTCCTTTCCGTCTGATACCCAGGACATCTACTTCATTATGCCCAAAGTACATGACTCTCTGGAAGGTTTACTGCTCCACTGCCATCCTACAGGCATAGCTTTATGTTTTTGGAGGGTGGGGTATGTCTCAGAGTAACTGGATGACTGGATGGTAAACATTCACCACCGCTTCATCAGGTGTCATTCTGAATAATATCAACAGAAAGATATTCAAGCTCCAGACAATGGAGGAATGCTGCTGCTGCTGCTGCAAAAATTGTGTATTACTGTAGAGAACATGTGGTGGGTTTAGCAGATATTTTTGCTGTTTCCAGTAGGAAATCTACCTTGCTCAGGTTCTAGGGTTTTTTTCTGGGTGGGCACAGACTGTCAGAACCTTGGGTTCTGGAGGAGTAAATTTGACCATTGCAATCTCCCTGTACCCAAACAATACAACATTTGCATTTGGATCATAGGTTTGCATAGTGGACAGATGGGTAACCTGTATGAATGCTTCCAAGTCTAGGTTGTAAAAATATGGATGACCAATGGATGTAAGGAAGAGCTTGTTTTCTTTATGGCTTTGCTGGTGTCTAGTGATCATCTGAGTTTCTGTGGCCCAGATCTAATATGATTTATTATCTTGTAGTACTATTCCTACACCTCATATAAGAAATGTAAAATTTGGCAATAAGAAAAAAGCTCATGGATCAAATCCCATCCAAATAAAAATATTAGGGGTGTAAGGGCAAAACTGAAACCAAGGAAATATTTTGGAAGTCAGTGGCAGAGTGAGAAACTAGCTGGAAATCTACATATACTACTGTGGGTTCATAGGATAAGTAGAATGAGAACCAGTTAATTTACTATAGGGAAATGCCATCTGCCCTGCACTCTCTGTCAAAGGGAAGGCAATGTCTATGACAACAAAACTGTCCATATAACTACTTTTAGAGATAAAAATTACTTACTTGGCCTCTGTTCCTTCTCTCATTATCACAAAGACCTCCCAGGGCAAAAGTAGTTGCGAACCAACATCATAGAACATAAGGTCATAGTTGAGTGGCCAAGTATTTGCCTTGCATGCAGAACATCTCTGGTTCTCTATCTCTGGAATCCCTGGTTAAAATGACTGTGTCCCAAATGGAGGGAAAGATCCATTCTTGAATCCAACAGGAGAGCATTACTGCACTAAAAAAGAGGAAATGCTGTATATTTTGATCTAGTATTGGGTAAATTCCAATGCTCCAGTTCAAGAAACTGGAAGGGAACTAAATTGACTTGAATTTACTTGAACCATAAGACTTTTGTCCATCATTCATGTGACACAGATCTCATATGCTTTGAGTAGAAAACAAATGTTCTACAAAATGGGTTATTATAGAGTGATTCACTCTGCCTTGACTTTTATTGTCTCATATCATTGTGTAATGTGGACTCTTGTAGTCAACCAATCTGCAGGGGAAAGCAAAATATAGAAAAATGTGCCAACATCTAAGCTAAAAGATGCCAGCTACAGCTACATAGAAAGCTTATGATATAGCTATGGTGTGAACACACATCATAGTGATATTAGTATTAAATGTCAGTGCTAGCTAAAAAATGGCTTTAAAACATGGAACATTGCAAGCTTAGGGGCATACCTGCCCAACCCTCTAGAGAGGTATACCCAATTTTTATATCTATATTGAGATTCAGCTTTTGCTCTCTATCTTGCTCTAACTATCGCTTCAAAGCTACTTCCTCTTGATTTGGGGTTAGTATGTGTGTGTGTTGTATATATATGTGTGTGTGAGATGCAAGTACAGAAGAAATGGAATAGCCACAAAATACAAAGCGACACTCCTGTGCAGTGTTGCAGAATCCCCTACGGTTTTGAAGGCTGTGGTTCCAAATTTTTCCAATTAGCAGATTATCCGATTTCACTATTCCCCATTCGTTTCCTCTTCATTCAGATTTAGCTGAGATGAGTCCATATTTGAAAACTCAGATTTGTTGACATTCCAGATTGCTTGAAACTTGCCTTGCTGGTCTGCAAATACATCAAAATCCAGCCAGCAAACTTTTGATGCATTTTATCTTGCTCCCTATTGTAGTAGAATTTTCAGTAGAAAGGCCAACTCATTCACCAAAGTCCTAAAGACAGGTTCTTACTGCCAAGGGCACTAGAATTTCATAATAGGTACAAAGATTTAGCCACTTTGCATTATTTTCTTTTAAAATACAGAAACTAAACTCAAATAAAGCAGAGGAGAGGACAAGTAGAATAAAACAGCAAGTAATTGAAAAGTGATGAAGCGCACTGGTTCCTTGCTTTATTTATTATTCCATCCGAAAGTCTCAAGGTTGCTACAAAATAAAAATCATGATCAAATCACAGGAAAATAAAGCACAATAGTTAACTGAAGCAATTATCCATAGAGATGGATGCGCAGCCTTGTGTTCACCCTGAAAATGAACTTTTTAGTGTTTCAGTCCAATACTTAAAAGACTTTTAACGGGGACTGCCTTAATAGAAATTGCTGGAAGAAGCTGGTTCCCACCATTTTTTGCTGTCTCATCTCTGTTTTAAGTAGGACAAACAATTTTATTGTGCCAGGATGGGTGAGATGGCATTGGGGTTGCAGTCATCTGATGCATTCCCAAATCTCTGGCTTGCAAAATGAAAACACTGGCAGCATAATGAAAGTAGCCTCGTTGTCTTCTCTACTATCATACAAAGCCCTGAAAAATTCCCAAAGGCCTTACAGTAGGATGTTTATTTTATCCATCCATTTTTTAAAAAAAATTACATTATCTTCTACGATTATACTCAATAGACCCAAATTATCTGGGGAAACTCAAAACACTGAAATAATCAAAGGTGGGATATAAATAATTGATAGGGCACCAAATAACAAATACATAGATATTGTGGTGGAATATTATTCAGGTACCCAGGAGAAAGTGGCTGCATTCCACAGATGTAAAAGACTGTTAAGTTTGGAAAGTATGGTTGAGAGGAAGAGGATCAAGGCAGCTCCCTAAGATTTCTCAGAGTATATCTTTAAAGATGCAAGTAGCGTGTTTTAATTTGGCAAAAATTCTGTCTATAGGCAAGGAACAATAAAAGAAACTTCTTAGAGGAACCTCAGCATGTCTTTTTTTTTTGGAGCCTGACACACAGTTTATTTAACTAATATGCTTAACAGATACATTTTATTGCCTTGAATGAAAAATTTCAATCCATTCAAATCAAATACTGAGTCATACCTTAGCTGGTCTCCCTATATGTATGATGGGGCTGGGTAAATATTTCCATTGTCCTCTCAACCTTAAATAGAGCTTGTGATTATAGAATTAGATTATACCCACCAGAAATAATACTGGCATCACAAAAGTTACACTTCAGGGCTCAGGACCTCAGTTTAACAGATTAACAGAATAGTAGAGTTGGAAGGGATCTTGGAGGCCTTCTAGTCCAACCCCCTGCTCACAGAATGGGACAATTGGCCTCCACCACATGCTGACACCCATTTCTCCCCCGACCTCCCATTGCAGCTAACCACCACAGGCATTCCTCCCACTGCTGCCACCACCACCACCACGGAAGCTTCGATCCTAGGCCGAGCATCCCCTCCTGGCACCGCTGCTCAGGCAGGAAACCCTACAACACTTCAGACAAATGGTAGTCCAATCCCTTCTTAAAAACTTCCAGTGTTGGAGCATTCACAACTTCTGGAGGCAAATCGTTCCACTGATTAATTGTTCTGTCAGGAAATTTCTCCTTTGTCCCACATTGCTTCTCTTCTTGATTAGTTTCCATCTATTGCTTCTTGTCTTCAGGTGCTTTGGAGAATAGATTGATTCCCTCTTCTTTGTGGCAGCCCCTTAGATATTGGAACACTGTTACGGTATCATGTCACCTCTAGTCCTTCTTTTCATTAAACTAGACATACCCAATTCCTGCAACCGTTCTTCATATGTTTTAGCCTCCAGTCTCCTAATTATCTTGGTTGCTCTTCTCTGTACTCTTTCAACAATCAACAGTTGCTGTTGATCTCCTTAGCATTTACCCCACTAGCTTAGGTTGTGGGGTAATCTCCTGGTTGCACTGCACTCATCTAGTGTTTAGAGAAACTATCGGTGCATGACGTGATGAGGGCTTTTGTTTTTCAGCCAGCTTGTTGCAAAAAGCCTGACCCCAATTTGGGCTGCGAGGAAGTGACCAGCTCAAGATCACCCAGCTGGCTTCACTGCCTAAAAGAGGACCATAACCTGGGTTATGGTTATTCCTGCTAGTCCTTAACCATGTTGGGTCTCACTCAACACTCCAGTAGAAAAAGGAGATGCTTGGACTAGGAGCTGCTTTTGCTTTGGAAACAGCTGGGGAAAGAAAGGGTGATGAGTAACACATATTTATTCTCCCAAAAAAAAGAGTTCTCTGCTACATCCGCCAGGATGATTTATTTTTCTTGGGAGATGGGAAGGGAATCACTTTTTTATTTTCAGAAATGTTTATAACAGTCTTAGGTACAATATGTCACCACTTGGGCACTTTGTCGAAACTCATCTCAATGTCTGAAATCTCCTCCCAGCTTTCATCTTAATATGATTCTGTGGCTTCAACACCAGTGCCCCTTATCTCTTAATCCTCGTCATTGCTGATGAGTTGTGGGAAATTTAAAAACAAATAGGATTCTGTGATCTTTTCATTGGTCCGACCTGGAATCTCTATTTTTAATGAACCAGTAAAATATAGTATTTAAGATGTTCAGCTAGCACAGGGAGACTCAGTTTGAAGTCCATCATTAGGAATGTGTTGGAGTTCAGTCCTTAATTGCCTGCTTAAATCCAACTGGTATTGGCTTCAATGTGCCTGGATCTGAAACTTCAATTATCCCTCTTCTTTATGCAACTGATTTATTTCTCTAACACTTGAAAGAGTAACTTGGCTTGAAAGGTCTCAAAGCGATTTCTCCCATGTTTTATCTTCTGCCATTTTATTCTCCAAGCAACCCTGAGAGGCAGGTTGATCTGAAAAATAGTGACTGATCCTTGGTCCAGCAGGAAGCATCCAGCTATGTGAGGAACTAAGACGTTAATGGGCCGCTCCCATGCTAGCCTGATCCTCTAATCATGATATATTAGGGCTTTTAAGTAAAAGCCAACTCAGGGGAAAACACAAGCACAGAACCTGGCAGTGAGCAATTCTGGAAATTTTACATCACCATTTTCTCTCGGTCTCTAGTCTTATCCCCCAAATTGTATCAGACTCATGAGCAGCAGCCCAGAGGATTGATGCTTTATCGCTTAATTGGCAATTATAATCTTATAATTAATTTCATGGGAAAAGAAAATTGGAGATAGCAAAATGGGAGATACTAGCAGAAATGCTCTGACACAAACAGCCGATTTGCAAAGAAGTAAGCAAAAGCAAGTAATGCCTTCATCTTGTCAATTGCAGCTTCACCTTCAGCCTTCCCTGCATCCAAGAGCTTTCTACACCTCCATCAAAGTCCACTTTTTAAATATGAAGTGGTCCATATCTGTGACAGGTAATTATAACAAACTGCTCTTAGATCTGAGGTTGTACAGAAGCCTTCGCAGGCAGCATCTTTAGAATTAAGACAAGAGACGGGCAGAGGGGGGGGAAAGTCCATCTCATCTTGCCACTTTAAACACCTGCCTATAAATTCTGTCACTGGCAATCGCTTCTGGGAGAAGAGTGCAATAAACAAGTTTTCAAAAGTGTCATTGTGACAGTATGTCAATAAGCCCAAAGTAGCATCTTTCAGACCAAAGGGCAGCCTTCATTATGCATCAGCAGCTTTACATCCAAAGTGGGAGAAGCAGTAGAAAATATATTTGAATTTTCAAAGAAGATTCGCTTCCGATTTACTTTTCTCAGGTCTGTCAGTCCCTTTTGCTGCATTTCCCCTTCCCTTATTGTCATTTATAAGCACCACTCCCCTTTTGCACCTCCATTGCTTAGCTTTTTTTCTGACTTCTTTTTCAGAGTTAATTGACATATAGATTCTGGTCCTGTGGAAATTTCCTGTGGAAATTCAGGTTAAATATTTTGTGGAAAGAAGGCTGACTGACTTAACCGAAAAGCAATGACAGTTTTCTAATACCAACTAATCAGGCAAAGGCTTTATCTGATTTCCTTATTTATTATTTTAAAATCCCATTTTTCTTTGAGGCAATTCAATTACTTTGAATACTTTCCTCCTTCACCTCAACCTAAGACTTTAAGCATCTTAGACTAGCGTCCTAAGGGACTCCAAGCCCCTTAATACAGGGCCAGGGGAGCGAGATTTGCACCAAATTCCATTAATCAGGTTTAATGCCAGAAAAGGGTTGAGATACAAAATCTTAGAAAATGAATCAGTAAAATTCCATCCTTATATGTGAATTCACTGAGGCAGAATCATTATGAATAGCTTGAATTTGTTCTCAGCAATGACTTAACTAAGGGCTAATGGTTGTTTAACCAAATAAGACTGAAATATCCAGGGATGCTGCATTTGTTATTTTTTTTAACCCCAAGTCTCTGAATTCTCTTACAGGAGCCCACACAGGGAGATGGTGGAAACCAGCTGAGATTTCCTCATAATTGGCCATATATCCGATTGGAAATCTGTCAAAGAACAGCCTTTCTTTAGAAAGGCCCAAATCCAATTTCATATCCAGCTATGTGACAGTATAGAGCTTGGCTAATTTTGGAAAACAAAGTAGGGTCAAGCCTGAGTAGCATTTGGCTAAAGGACTGCCAAAAATACTACAGCTTTAGACTGAGCTGTGAAATTAGGAGAAAAAAACCCCCACAAGTTATTTCTGTGCTGTTTAAAAAAAAAAAAAAACTATGTAGAAGCATGCATGAAATCACAGATCAATTTAAAAAAAAGACTCTTCTAAAATTTAAGATAGAAAAGCAGCAGTTACTTGTCAGCATTTAGTACCTAGAGACACAAAAAGTCACCTGGTGGTAACAGTTCCCTACTTGAGGATAATGTATTACTATTCAAACAAGAGTTGTTCTGCTGAAGTTGTATCGCTACCTGTCAACTAGCATGAAAATGTGTTTTCTTTTTCTGTTTATTTTGGGGATGAATCCCTCCTTTTTTAACAATGTATAAGTGATTCACTTATGCATATAGAAAGATAATTGTGCTCTTTCAACTATCCTCATGACCTGGTGGGAAAGAGCAGGAAATGAAGCAGTGAATCTAGCAATCTCCAGGACAGAGTCACATTCCTATTGAGATGTGATCTTTAGCAAGAATTCACAATGTGAATCTAGTACTTATTTGTTGTTTGTTGTTTTAAAGTCCTTTTATAAATACTTTTATAAATAATTTAGGATGCGAATATACCAAATGCTCCTTCCTCCTCCTATTTTCCCCAAACAATAACCCTGTGAGGTAAGTTAGGCTGAGGAAGAGTAACTGACCCAAAGTCACCCAACTGGCCTGGATGCCTGAGAGGGGACTAGAATTCACAGTCTCCTGATTTCTGGACCAGCATCTTGCCCACTAAAACATTATAAAAATTGGCGTAGGTGATGACCAGGCTGAACCCGAGGGAGGGGTCAAACACATAATCAGTCTTGAGTCCTGCACACCCACAAGAGATCTTAGTCCATCCCACCTTGAAAGCCTTAATTCCTGCTCATTTCCTTTGACCATTAGTAGCTCAGTTTCTTGAAGAGAGCTTAAGTGTGCAATAAAACTTTATACTCAACTGAACTGTCTGAATCTCCTGATTTAGCCTTCGAGTTACGACTGTATTGGAGCCTGCCCATCATGTGATCAATTCGATTTTATGACCTTTTTGTTGGCAGTCGTTAAGCAAATAACCACTTCAATAAATGAATCTGTGGTCATTCGGTGAACCAATGAGTTTTGCTGAAAACCAGAAGTAAATGCCAATTTTTGGCAAACCGTCATAAAAAAGATGACTGTGGGATGCTGCAAATGGTTGTAAATATAGCCCAACCCGAATTGCAGTCATGTGACCACAAAGGGGAGACCATTGGAACTTTGAATCTGGAACATAAGTACCCCTAGGAGGTCTATAGGAACTTCAAACGGTTGCTTAGTGACTGGTTGCATGTCCAAGACTACCTATATTTTTAAAAAATCCTAAGTGGTCACATGTACTGTGGAAACTTTATATTTCTATATCTTTCTTTGATTAATTTGGTTACCTTTGTGTTAGTGTTATTTTAAGAAGAAAATACTTTTCTCATTTCCCTTCTTTTATTCATGGTCATCTTGGATTTTAGAATGACGTGTTTACCTCCATATTTTCTTTCTTCTTTTCCTTTCTTTCTTCTTAAATTTCTCTCCCTGATTTCCATTGTTATTTCCATGCATCCTCTGCATTACTAGATTCTTCCCCCACAACTCAAGAAATCAGAAGTAGTTCAACTAAGATTGACCATCACATCTATCACAAATAAGCATCATTTAAAATTACAGTCCTCTTGACTTTTGTTAAGTGCCCTCCTGTACTATGAATTGTTATATTTACCACTCTTCTTAATCTCTGTTAATTTTTCGATATTTTGACTACTAAATCTTATTGGGATGTTCCCTCTACGATTGTTTCTATGATTTCCTCTCCTTGTTTGTGTTGCCCTATTGATTTAAAGTTCACCAAAATACAAGAAATGTATAACATCTGTATCAGTATGCTGTATGGAGGAAAGCCAACAAGAGAAAGGAAGAAAAGTGTATATTACACTTCTCCAATTCCAGAATTTAAAGAAACTGTCACTTGTCTAGAGAGCCAGTTTGGAGTAGTGGTTAAAAGCACTGTACCAGACACCAGGGTTTTACCAGACACCAGGACGCTTTTACCAGACACCAGGAGATTCTGAGTTCTAGTTCTGCCTTAGAAACAAAGCCAGCTGGGTGATTTTCTACCAGTCACCTTCTGTCAGCCCTAGAAAGGAGGCAGTGGCAATCCACTTCTGAAAAATTGTCAAGAAAACTGCAAGGCTAGTCCAGGTAGTCACCAGAAGTCCAAAAGTGATTTGAAGGTGCATATTCACACAAAATCCCCTTCATGGATCCCTGCCTTGTCAGGCCGAATATATGCATTTTGCATATATCACTGCCAATCTCCTATCTGCAAATGTCGTTAGCACATACGACGTTCTCAGACTTGTAGCAAGAAAGGGTTTATACACCTTTCTGTTACAGTTGAAAAAGTTGTTGAAAAGTCCAGCTCCTTATTTATGGTTGCGTGTCAGGAATTAATAAACCTCCTGCTTTGCTGTCCATTCAACACTGCATGCATGGAGTAGTGAGGCAGAGTGCCAGTCACCAGATACATCATAATATGTAGCTGAAAAACTAGTGCTACTTCACAAGATAGCCAGGCCTGGGCTAAAATGAACTATATTTTGTATCCATAGAAAAAGAATGGCCATTTCTATAAACTGGAATTTAAACAACATGAAGCAGCCCTAAGAAGAATCAGAAAAGCAAATGTACGTTGCGTACATTTCATCAAATCAAATTCTCAACTGCATCTTGAGCCTATATGTTGAGTCCCATTGTGATATTTAAGACTTTTAAGTATCTCACTTCCCACAAATCACAATTAAGTAACCTTGATGGTTACAAGAGCACAATCATAATATCTCTTTCAAAATAAAATTTGGCTCTTATCCACTTTGATTAATGCTTTCTAACTTTCATGGATACAAAAAGGCTTACCGGGTTGATTTTCTAATAGGAAAAAAGATTATTATTCACCAGTGGGGAGTTAAATGCTTTGAAAAATAAAATCTAGCCCAGTTTACTAAATTGGAATACGTTCCAGATAAATGGTTCAGTTTATTACCAAATCCCACAGTTCCCCGCATACTGATTATTCATAATCTCCCATCTCTTTCCCTTGGTACCGTTTGAAATTTAGTGACAAGGCAACAAATTGTGTGGGCTTTAAAAAAAAATAGCAGCAGGAAATGCTTTTGGCCATTGCTTGAAATATATACATACTGTATGAAAAATTATAATGAGGTGCCAATGAAGGACATGGCTTTTGCAAACCTTATCCATTTTTCTTCATTGATTTCAGGCTCTCCTTGAAGAAACCTAACTGCCAGCACCTGTGTTTCATTTTTTTTCTTCAGACAGCAGCTTCCTCTCTTTTGCCAAAAAACTATGCACACTGGAATATGGAGACTTGTTCTTTATTTAAAGGATAATAAAACAATCAAGATTAGATGCCCCTGGGTCATGTTTAGTGAATAGCTGATTGGATTTTACAAGCCCGTCATGTGGTTTTATGGTCATTTTGTTCTCAAAGAGAGCCATGGTTTTCTTCTGCAGTATGTGTAGTGCAGTTCCTGGAACATCTAACATGAAAAAAAGCTTCTCAAAGCATTGGCCACTCTTACTGCAATCTTATGCAGAGGCAGTAAATGATAGCTTAGTTTGTGAGAGCAGATCTGAGTCTTCTGAAGAAGAGAATGTGGAGCTTTCTCCTCCCCAAGGATCTGTAGATGAGAGTTTCACAAATCTGTCATTATTTAGGGGAAAAAAGGAAAATAATGCACCCTGTTTATTTTTAAAAAGAGTGAATGGAAGGGAAACATCTTCCGAGTCAGATCTGTTCATTTATCTTCCGTTTTTAAAATGGCTAAAAAGCAACATTGGCAGCTGTTTAAAAATGTATTAGATTTCTTATCCCATCTTTTAGAAGTAGCTCAAAGCAGTGAAGATACCTAATACTCCTTCCTCTCCCTATTTTACCCACAACAACAACCCTTTGAGGTGAGTTGGGGTGAGAGAGAGTGACTGGCCCAAAGTCACCCAGCTGGTTTTTGTTTAAGTAAATCACATTTGCATGTTTGCATGACCTACTTAGGTGAATTAACTAAGCCACTGTTCAAATTAATTGATGGTCTGGGTTTGCATGACATACTGAAGCGTAGATCAGTTGTGTGGACTGGCTTCCCAAAAATTTATGCCATGTAAATTGTTATTTTATTTTAAATGTTTTATGCTCTCCTTCAAAACTATCCTTCAATCATCCTCAACAACATCACTGTCATCTACAACATATAGGCAGTAAAAGCATACTACAGATAGTCCTCAACTTATGACCACAATTGAGCCCAGCATTTCCATTGCCAAGCAAGGCAGTTGTTAAATGGGTTTTGCCCCATTTTACAAACTTTTTTGCCACAGTTGTTAAGTGAATCACTGCAGCTGTTAAGTGACTCATAGGTCATTAAGCAAATCTGGTTTCCCTTATTGACCTTGCTTGTTAGAAGCTGAATGGTCACAAATGAGGACCACACAATCCCAGGACTGTGCGACTGTCATAAATGCCTGCCAGTTGCTAAGCATTCGAATTTTGAACACATGACTATGGGGATGTCGTAAGTGAGAAAAAGATCATAAATCACTTTTTCCAATGCTGTTGTAACTTTGAACAATTACTAAACGAATGGTTATAAATTGAGCACTATCAGTAGTGAGAATGCTAACTAAATGTTTGAAACCTCTCATGAAGAGCCTAAATTTCAAAGCCAAAGGAATGGATTTAGGAGGAATTAACATCACCAGTAGCGTAAGAAGAGACTCTGATGCCCCATCTTTTGGAGGCAAGTGGTTGACCCCTGTCTCTTCCTGTTTAATATCTATGTGAAGCTGTTGATAGAGGTCACCCAGAATTTGGGGGTAGTTGTTAATGGTGTGTGAATCATTTTATTAATATGGTTAGTCAACCAGATGTTTAGACTGGGCTTGGCATTTTGGCCCACCTATCAAGTCCTTCCCAAGAACCTGGGATAGGCAGATGTTGCTGTTTGGTGGTGTTAAAGGTATTGTCACAGGATGTAAGCTGTTCCAAGTAAAGCTGCCTTTTGCAATTGACTAGCGATGATTTTGTCAATGCCGCTGGTGAGCCAAAAGCTTTGGTATTGTAGCCAAGGCCCCATTAACATTGGTATTATTTTATGATTATTACTTCTACTACCACTTTTATATTACCTTTATTACCTAGACATCTTGGTAATCACATGATGGTGCCCAGTGTTTAAAACAATTGCCAATCCTTGTTCTGCATGACCGGTCTGGTTTTGCAGACAGTTGTATTCCTGGACAAATAAATGCAAAGGTGGAACTTTGTTTCCAACTTTGCAGAGTGAAGAATAAATAGAGGAGAAAGCAGCCAAAACGATTTGGGTGAGATCAGCCCATACTACTCCTATGCCCCTTAAATGTGTTTACTACTGAAGCCTAAAGCAGAAGAAAGCTTAAACAACATCCTTCTTTATCAAGTTGTTTACATACCAGCATTTATGCAAGCTCTCTGAAACCTGAACAGATGCTTCAGATGGGTGGAATAACACCTGAAAGCATCAGGCTATTTGGCTCTGACATTCCAATATTACTGGCATCAGAGGAGAAGCTGGATCTCTATTGTAAGCCACCTGGAAATGAAAAATGAACAAGAAACAAATGAAACACTAATGAAAGACAAACAAAATAAATGGGTTCATAAGAAACAGAAAATGAAATGAATGAGGCTGCCAGAAATGATTCAAAAACAAGAGTGGAAGAATTTTACGCATGTACTTTAGTGCCATTATCCCTCCCCACCCCTTTCTCCCCAGGAAGAAACCTGGAACAGTTTCACTTTCCTCACTGATTATAACGATTAGTTTAAATGGAAAATATAACAGTTGTACCCCAGAATATAACATGAACATCAGAAGTGTTTAATATTACTTGCATTTTTTGTACCTGTTTATTCAGTGCTCCTCCTGAGCTGCTTCGTAGAGCCAAGTAGCTAGAACATTAAAAGCCATTTATATTTAAAAGGGGGTCAAAATTGGTTCTTTGCCAGTTCCAGTGGCCACTGGCTAGTCCAGCCTCTTAACATAGCACATTGTTACAGGTTGGACAGAAGCAACCTTGAGAAAGATGAAGCAGATCCTAATTTAATGGTGGCCAGTTTAGAACAAGCATAGAACACTGTAACTTACTAATATCTCAGATTTCTCACAGAGTAAGACAAGAGCAGGGAGGAGTGAGGCGGCTGTTAAATACCTCAGCTTTTCCTGCAGACTTGACATCAACTCTCAAGTCTGTGATAATGAAATTGCCGTTATTATTGCTGTTCTATTTCTTTTCTGTTCCAGAAACATATTTCTTCTTATGTACAAAGAGATGTTCCGCGTTATTTTCATCCAGCTACCATGCCGTGCCCACATTGAAAAGTGTGTTGCAAATGGTGCCTTGTCATTCTTCACCTTTCAAAATGAGAATGGATGACTGAACCAATTTTGTATTTTCCAAATGCCCTGTTGAATCTCACGTTGGAAAGAAGTCAGTCATTTAGTATGCATTTTAATGCAATTATTTGCAGGTTCCCAAGCTTCCTGCGTTTTCTCGGCACAGAAGGTTGAAGGGAAGTGCTACCTTTCCCTTTTCAATCCCCCAAACAGTTTTGCCTTCCTGAAAATAAAGCATTTATCTTTTTCAATTTCTGTAGTAGCTGGTTATCAGGGATTACCTAGGATGAGACTCAATTCCCTCTCCTGTTTGTTTAGTAATGTTTATTTGGAAAACCTATACGCTAGTCACTCTCTTACTAGCTCTAAGCAGCTTACAAGATACTGTAAAACAGCCATTAATATGTGGGTTTCTCTGTGTTTTAAAGCAGAGCAAAGTTAAAAGGCCTGGAAAAATAAATATGTTTTGTGCCCCATCCAGAAGTGTAGTAAGGTAGCGCTTGCTTTAACTTTATTAGCAATTTATCACATCTGCATTCACCTTGAGATTATTCTCTAAGGAATTGAAAATTTATGGAACTCTGGAGAC
Organism: Oxyrhabdium leporinum; assembly: GCA_032468155.1. NCBI lineage: Eukaryota > Metazoa > Chordata > Lepidosauria > Squamata > Cyclocoridae > Oxyrhabdium > Oxyrhabdium leporinum. The sequence goes on from JANHFL010002406.1 coordinate 36,286, forward strand.
AGGTAAACAGGAGAAATAGAACAGTATATTCTCAACCTTTGATAATAGTTCCAAACTTAATCCCAAACTTGTGGATGTTCCTTTCTTATGACTCCATGTCGCTATCAAATAACATATTTAATCCTCAGCTCCCCCATGTGCTTCAACAAGATACCATAGCTAACAATATCAAAGCTGCAGAGAGATTCTGAAGTATTAACAAGGTTTCAAACATGTCTTTTTCCCTGTAAAAATGGTCCAGCAGGCCCACAAAGGACTTCTCCAAATTACATCCAGAAGCAGGTTGGAAATGCTTGGAGCTGCAGCATCACTGCAGCTCCAAGTGGGTGGGTGGTATTTTTGTGTTGCTCCAATCGAACTGGTGCTATTTCATGTTGATGTGGTTAGAGATTAAGGATTTGGGACCGTGGCATTTGACTGCCAGCCAGTGTTTAGGGATCCTGGTTTTCAATTGATGTGATGTTTGTCCCACGTACAATTGGCTGCAATTTTTATGGTTGATTTTGTAGATTACATTGCTTCTTTCATCACTGTCTCTTCTTGCCAAATATTAGACACCATCCAATAATTGTTAAAATTAGTCATATCCTTTTTAAGCAAATGCCTTTCCAGTATCTCCTTTCAAGTGAATGGGAATTCTGCCCACAAAAGAGAAATATTAGTGATCTGAATTATAATTGACAGGACAGAGTGCTTATTTTATTCATTCATTTGTTCATTTGTTAAATTTTTGTCCCACCTTTATTACTTTGTAAGTAATTCAAGGCAGCAAATATACCTAATACTCTTTTCTCCTCATATTTTCCATAGCACAACAATCCTGTGAAGACAGTTGGGCTAGGAAAGAGTGATTGGCCCAAACTCACCCATCTGGGTTTCCTGCCTAAGACAGGATTAGAATACACTGTCTCCTGGTAATTGGCTGAAAGTCACTCAACCAGCTTTCATGCCTAAAATGTGACTAAAACTCACAGTCTCCTAGTTTCTAGGCCAGTGATTTAACCACTATCCCAAACTGGTTCTATAAGCCAAGCTGGGCAATTAATAGCACATACAATTCCAAAAACCATGTTCCTTTCCTCAGAAAGAAACCCATCATGCAGTACAACAGAATATTTAATATGAAGCTGACAGTGTTCTGTTGTTCTATTATTATTAAACCTCTTTATGTCCTTTCAAATGGGAAAAATATCTCCAAAAGCAAAATGCTGGTAATATGGGAGTATCGTGCTGCATAATAGCTCATATTACTGTCTTTTTGTGCCTGGGATCGTTCTGGGGACAAACATAAATGGTTCCTGAGAGCATCCATGGCTGCCAGAGACTCCTATTTTAGCACCAAAGAGACAAGACTTGCCATGCATCATCATCTAATGGACAAAGGACAACATATCCCTTGCCATAACTGAACCAGCAGACTGTTCATAGAATATCTATCCATCCATCCATCCATCCATCCATCCATCCATCTCAGAGGCAAATAAATTGAATAAATAAAACTTTTAATTGGACTACATATATTTAGAATTGTACAGTTTAATTTTCTATCAATGTGTCTTACAGTTTGCCACTTATAGGGGCTATCATTATTTCTTTCTTCTTCACATAGCATTCTCCTTTCTATTTATTTTATTTATTATTTTTTTATCCACACCTGCCCATCTTTTAATTACTATCTTAAGTTAGAGACGTTCCTTCTTAAATAGTTGGAAAAAACCCAATGAAAACTATCAATTTAAAAAATAAAAGAAGAAAATAATACTCCAAGTTTAGCTGTGTCTGTCAGAGACAGTATGTTGAAATATGATTCCCATCATCTTAAGTCAACCAGTGTAAACCAGAAGGTGTCAATTCAAGGAAAGATGGATTAGACATTATATTGGCATCTGCCTAAAAAAATAATTCTTTTCCCAGAGAAAAATCTCAGCCTCTTTGGTGAGATTTGAGAAGAAAGGGATGGGGTTATAACAATTCTGGCAACTGAACTATTTCCCACTAGTATATTACAGTGGTGTCACCCTAATTTTTTAAAAATTGCTTTTCTATGAATCAGTGAACTGTGGGTCTCTTCGCCGATCATGGAGAAGCTCGTAGGTAGCTTTTTATGAATCTGTCTTCTGAATTCATATCACTCTGGGAACCAACTGTTTTATTTTCTTGTATAAAAAATATTCTGAAATCATTCTACTGGGTTTTGGTTAGACAGGGCTCTGTGAACAAAACGAAACCAAAAAAAACAAAACAGATTTAGGAAGCTCAATTCAGTTCCTTCTTCCCCAGATTTCATGCATGGTGTTCTGTCAGAGAATTGTATGACATCCCTCCTACTAGATGTGCTGGCTTTTACCAGTCATGAAAACTCAAGAGAGGAAGGGAATAGATTGTAACTGATTATACCATTACAGACCACTGTGTAAAATCTAGGGTGGCCTTGAGGAGTATAAAACATGGTTATCCTGGCTTATTGTTGTTATGGTCCTTCAAATCAATCTTAACTCCTAATGACCACATAGCAGTTTTTTCATCTTCTGGGTATTTTTACTTTTTACTGCTCAGTCTATAGTTGAAAGAGATAGATAACCAGTTGGATTAGAACGCGTGCATCCCTCCTCTTAGTCCAGCACCTTTAATCACCACACGAAGTGGCTCTTTGTTTATCTTGACTCAGTTGAATTCACCTGAATGGTATGGCAGCATTCCCTGGGCTATTGCCCTAATTCACAAGGTGAATCCTACCACATAGTACATCATACCACATAGTACTCAATGCTAACACATAGTACTCGATCCGATGGGAGGATTTTCACATGTACAGTGAAAACTACTTGTTTCAAGTGATCAGTCACGTCTAATTAATTCATACAAAACATGTAATCTTGGCTGCCGGGCAGATTTCTATAGTACAAGTCCTACAAGGGACAACAGAATACCTAGACTATGATATATTTTTCACAGGAACAGCAGTACTTTCCCTCCCCTTGATTGTTTGCTAGTTCTATACCAGCCTGGCATCTTTGAGTTTTGCTGGATTGCAATTCTCAGCAACTCCAGACAGCATAGCAGAGATGAGATGAGATGGGAGTGCTGGGGAATGTTGCTTTAGAACTTCACAGCAGGCAGTTTTCTCATAATAAGGCATAGATTTGCATCAGTGGAGATTGCAAGCTGCTTTATGCTCTCCTTCGTATGCAGTGTTCATCCGAAAACATCAGATAGGCAGTGGGCAAAGATTCACCAATTAACAAGGACATTAGACAATTAGTCGGATGAAATGGGAATGCAGATGAGCAGATACAGCTTGATTTACTCTTCTTGGATTCATGCTATGCTTCGTTGCATACGTAATGTGGACTAATAACTGGGTTAATATAAGATAAATGTGGCTTAAGGAAGAAGCAGAGGACCTTCATGGGCTTAGAATGCACAGCATGACATTCTGTGCTGTCAATATTACATTTTTGTCTTTAGAATGACACTAGCTTTGATATTACAGGTAGTTCTTGACTTAAGGCCAGTGAAAATTATAATGCCTTGGAAAGGATGCTTTATGGATCATAACGCACTTCCAGTCATCAAAAAGTGTCATCCAGCTCCTCTGTGGTTATGTATTTGCAGTCTGGGTGCTTGGCCAGCTCTTTGCACTTACAACCAGTTGTCAAGCTCCCCATAATCATGTGCTCACCATTAGCAATCTTCTCTGCTGGCTTCCCCAGAAAGTCATTGGGGAAGCCAGCAGGGAAGTTGCAAGCTGCTGTCATCTGCTGAGAGGACTCCCTCTCATCTCTGTGGACTGGCTGAAAGAACTGCCTGCAAAAAGGGAATTTCAGCTCTGTATGGAGCTGAGATTTTCGCCCCCACCCTTCAGTTGAGATTTCCAGCCCAACAAAGGGTTTTCCCTCCCCTCCATCCACTGAGAGGGGGGGGAATCCTTTGTTGTACTAGAGCAGGGGTGTCAAACTCAAGGTCTTAGGGTGCTTAAATCTGGCCTGCGGGGCCATCCTGGAAACAGTGAAGGACCGGCTCCCAGTGGCTCCATTTTCACTGGCAAAGGGCTAGCAAAACAAACTAAAAGCAAAACAAAACAAAAGGAAAAATGTTTCCCCTTTTGCATTTGAGCATCCAAGAAGGGACAGGAAAGGAGAAAAAAAAGAGGAAAGAAAAAGAAAAAGAAGGGAAGATGGGAAGAGAGGAAGGAAGGAAAAAGAAGGAAAAATGGGAAGGAAGAAGAAAGAAGAATGAAGAGGGAAGGAAAAAGAAGAGAAGGAAGGAAGGAAGGAAGGAAGGAAGGAAGGAAGGAAGGAAGGAAGG
>JANHFL010002406.1:47977-60785 GCA_032468155.1 Oxyrhabdium leporinum
GGATCATGTGGTCATTAAGTGAACCTAATTTCTCAATGGGCATTCTTTTGCCAGAAATCCCAAAAAAAGTCGCAAATTGCAATCACATGACCATGGGAATGGTGCAACAATAATAAGTACAGGTCGTAAGTTACTTTGTCCAAGGTCATCATAACTTTGAACCATCTTTAAAAGAAAGGTTGTAAGTCAAGGACTACTTGTATCATATTTCATGACTTAGCTATCAGTTGCAAATTTGGAGCCCAGTTAAAGCACTGGTTGCTAAAAAAAACATGGTTTATATGCTGCACTAGCTTATATACAATGTCAGCCTGTTGCAGATGTTGCTTCTAGTGATAATTATAGTAAGAATAAGAATAAAACTACGCCATTTGTGTATTAGCCTATCATATATCTGTGCAAGACTTAAAATTTGAGACTTACTATATTTTCTAAAGGACTGCATTAAATGTAGGCATTAATGTGAATATAAAAGCAGGAAACCTCTTCCAGGGGGCACAGTGCCTGCTCAAATGAAGGCTTAGAATGGTTTTGCTGAGCTTATTCATCTTTGTTACGGTACATATTGTAAAAATGCATTCACATTCTTTACTGCAGGCCATTTCTGAGTATTTGAAGCCTTGCCAAGGAATATTGATTGCTCAGTAGCTATGAGCATATGTTTAATAAACATCATTAACACCACACACACACAACGAGCTTCATCCTCTCTTAAAGTGGCATTAAGGTATTTAATCCAACATGAAAACAGCAAAGCATTGAGTTAAAGCTGTTGTTTCATTTTCTTTCCACCTCCAGCATTGCAGGAATACAAGGGAAAAGTTATTAAAAAGGAACTTCTCCTTAATTGCAGACATCAAATGATTATACTTACACGTACATTTTGTAGATTATCCCAATTTGAGGCCTTTCAGACTCTGTTGGATTATCACACACACACACACACACACACACACACACACACACACACACACCAGCGTAATCATTGATGTCCTAGTATCACTGTAGGAGCTGCAGCCATCCAACTTACCTGTTAGACATGAAGTTGGGAGAAGGCTGCCCTCAGGTCAAGCTCTCAGCATAAAATGCCATTTCAGTAGATGAGGATTTTGCTTAACTAATGCAGCAATCAATCCGGTTTCCATGGTGATTGATTTCCTCTCCGTATTAGCTTAACCTGCAGTTCCGCACATGACGAGTTCAACAGGGTTGATCTCCAGGTAAGTGTAGCTCCAGGTAAGCGTAGCTCAAATGGTGCCCAGCCCATTGGAAAGCTTTAAGTAAAGTTGAAATAAGCCATAGATTTGGTTATTTTCAGCAGGCCAAAATGACCCAATCCTTCACTGCCCTCTCCTAAAGCTGCAAAGGCTCTTGAATATTTCATGCTATGCTTTAGAAAAAGCTACAAAAGAAAAGAAGAGATAAAGCAGGATGCAGGAAGCTGATTTCAGAGTGGGGGAAGATCAGCGAGCTCTCCCCGATTGTCACTTTAGAGCTCTCATCTAGAGCAGAACCGAGGAAGAACATATCTTTGAGTTTAAGAATAAAGTTGTCGAAGACCGTCATTGATAGAAAAGGGCAACATGGAGCCCAGATCACCAGGCCTGATTTTGCTTTCCTGGAGTTCTTCTCGTACCCAGACTGTATGACTCAATTCAACAGTGGAAGTTTTCAAAAAAACTTATCCCCAAAACTCAAGAAAGATACCGTACAGGTAATCGTCGACTTACAACCATAATTGAGACCAACATTTCTGAGACAGTTATTAAGTGAGTTTTGCCACATTTTATTACCTTTCTTGCCACAGTTGTTAAGGGAATCACCCCAGTTGTTAAGCTAGTAACACGGTTGTTAAGTGAATCTGGCTTCCCCATTGACTTTGCTTGTCAGAAAGTTGCAAAAGGTGATCATACAATATTTATGACAACGCAACTGTCATAAATACCCGTCAGTTGCCAAGCATTTGAATTTTGAACACGTGACCATGGGGATGCTGCAATGGTTGTAAGTGTGAAAACCAGTCATAAGTCACTTTTTTCAGTGTCGTTGTAACTTCAAACGGTCACTAAATGAACTGTTGGAAGTCGAGGACTACCTGTGGTTAGCCTAACCAACCTGAAGAAGACAAAGACAATGTGGAAGAAAAGGAGGAGGAGGAAGATCTGCCTATGATCTGTACACTTACCTCATTGTTCTTCCAGGTTAAAAATAAGCTTTTCATTTGTTTCTAAAAAGCTGTAAGACCAATTAGAGCAAATGGGACAAAAGTTGGAAATATTATTTATGATTGCACTGAATATTATGATTGCACTTATACTTCACATTCAAACACTCTTTATTTTTTTATTTCCAGCTGCTCCTTTCCAGCATCTGAATCTGCAGCATTGTTTTTAAAAGCAAAACAAACAAACAAAAGGTGGGGGGCACCCTTTGGGAAATTATTCCATTTGATCCTCACCTAACAAAAAACAGTATCCAGGTCTCTCTGTGTGAGCTGCCTGATGATGCTCAAAAGTGCATCGTATTTGAATCTGTCATATTACAAAACCCTGTGCAGACTGAAAACAATTCTACTTGCCTTCCTCTAGGACATGCATACATTTTTGCATTATTTTCATAAAACTGTTCATAAATGGAGCCAGAGCCTACTGGGGAAGATTTGCATACTCCATATCTATTGCCACTCAGGAGAGAGGGAGGGAGGAAGCCAAAGAGAATGCATTAATTATACATAGGTTTTTTTCATTGCGGAGCTTGCTTCAGAGTGGCAGACATAAGAAAAGCCTTTGAAGACCAACTATAGCAGTCGCCTGCCAAATAAAATTGCTACCTCATTATTGCCCTGGAACTGAATGGGGAGGCTGCGCTGCGTTTATTATTAAAAATGAAATTAATAAGTTGTGAGCCTCCTCCAAAAACTCAGGCAGACAAAAACCCTAGTTTTCAGGGAACAATAACACATAATTAAGCTGTGATGATGGTGCCAACAATACAAAAACTGCATGATGGCCTTTAAAACCCATTATATATCTTGGAGATTAAAACTGTCCTCGTTTCTAGGATAATTATTTTATAGACTGTAATTAGAAGACGGAAACAACACCATTGTGAAGCTTAACTTCTAATAGCTGACACCTCTAGCTCAAAGTCTGTCAGCATTGACATTAAAGTTGGTTCTCCTTCAGTTAACCTACTTTGAGATCATGATCCTATTCCTACCAAGCAACCTATTTTGTCCATGCAGGGAAGGCATTTTTTCCCATCTTGATTACTTTTAGCTTGTGTGAGAGCGACTGAGAATCTTCTTTAGAAGTTAATGAGAGCAACAAAGCAACCCAGTATAACTTCTTTTATTTAAGACTATTACTTTTGTATTTTTATTCCAGGAGCTCAAGTTAGCACATCTGTAGATTTTCCCCCATTTTGTCTGTACGAAAATCTTTTGAAATTGGTTAGACTGAGAAATATTTAACTCAAAGTCACTCCAGTGAAGTCCATAATCAAGTAAGCCTGTAAAAGAACTACCTGTACTTGTGGTTCATCAAACCAAATAGAGTCAAATTCAGAAGACCGTCAGTACACAAAGACTTTATAAAAGGCAGAGTTTTGCTGCCTGATGGGGGCCAGTCAAAAGAGGCAACATATCTAACTAACTGGTTACCATACATGGGTTACAATCTGCTTGAAGTTTTACGTATGCTGTGCAAGTCTGGGCAAAACATTTCCCCAAGTCATATGACCTTAAAAATGACAGAGAGAGAGAGAGAGAAAAAACCCTCTGGTATAGCACTATAGCAGTAACTGATCAAAGGGGCATTCAGAACTTTCAAATATTCATCATCTTTTAAATATAGTTAAAGATATGAAATATCACCTGGTGCATTAGAGGAATTCTGTAAATATGTCTGCTAATGTTCAGTTTCAGAATGCTGCAGTTATCACTCAGTCACATTATAAGCTTAGGTCATGCATAACAAAATGTGTGTTATTAATTTGGTGCGTATAGCAAATGAGGAATGAGAAAACGCAGCTACAAAACAAAAACTGACAAGTCAAAGCAAAAATGCCATGATAGGGCAGGTAATGGGTATCATGCTATTCACTACAATAATAATGCTTCAAATCAAAATTTCTATGTCATTTTTTTTAAAGCTGTAGGTTAGTTAGGTTCTATTAAAAATTCCGAGAGATAATTCAGCAAAACTCGCCCAAAACATAGCGTTCTGCTGAAGATAAAAGAGATGCAGAGTCAGACACTCCCAGATACATTAATCCCATTGAAGTAATTAATATGTTTTTCTTGGAACTGCAGAGCTTAGTAAATTACCGTGAATAAAGATGAAACCTGTTGCAGCTTTGTTTCCGTGATAAATTAGCAGGAGCGAATTAGCAGTTTGTCACCAATGCTGCTCCTTCGCCGTTCATCTTGTCATTCCCTCCCAACATGGCGAAGTGCTTCTGAAAGGGCCAGACCACAGCCATAATACGTTCTGTCCACAGATGATAAAAATACATAACTGGGGATTGAAGGGAAGATAGACTGGCAATGCCTAAGGAAGAGAAAAAAGGGCCCATGGTAAGACGTAGATTTCTTTTTACTTCATTTCATATGGATTGAATTGCATGTTGCATTAAATGTGCATGAAGAAAGGGGCCCTTTACATCTTTTTTTAATGGGGAGCAGGGACAACCAAGATTTGAACAGGTGAAGGAGGGTTAACAGTACCATAGTTTTGAATTTTAAACACCACAACTCCCACACTACTGGCTATTTTGCTCTGGGAACTAATGTTGTTCACAAACTGGAGTCTTGGAGAAAATAAGGTTAGGGCATACAAAAATTCTAAACTTGTTCCTTTCATGATGATATGGAGGCTTTTCAGTCTTATGTAAAACAACTGTACCCATAAAAGGGCCACAAAACACCCCTATCTTAGAATATGCCCTAATACAAAGGTGTTAAACTCAAGACTCAATTCGGCCCGCAGGGTGCTTAGATCTGGCCTGCGGGACCACCCTGGAAATAGTGAAGGACCAGTCCATGGTGCCTCTGCCAGCGAAAACGGAGCTGCATTTTCCCTGGCAGAGGGTTGCAGGAGGCCATCACAGCTGAAAACAGAGCTTGCGAGGGCTGCGTGCAGCGCTCCCAGGCTCCGTTTTCACTGGCAGAGGGTTGCAGGATGCCGTCACAACCAGAAACAGAGCTAGGGGGCCCGTTTTCACTGGCAGAGCACTCAGGCCATCAAAGGTGTCCCGACACGAGTGATGTCAAGCTGGCCATGCCCACCCTAGCCATGCCCACCCCAGGCCCCCAACATCAAACACAACCCTGATACGGCCCTCAATGAAATTGATTTTGACACCTCTGCCCTAATATCTATTGCAGGACCAGCTTGTAGGACTAGCTCTAACTTTGAGAAGTGCTTTCTCCTACATCAGTGGACTCAGGAAGCTTACCTGCTTGCAACTATTCTTCAAATACCAGGTGGGAGAGTCAAGAACTTTTAAGTTTTCACTAAGTCTTTTATGCTTCATCACCCCAAGGTTTTGTGGAAAATTAAAATGTTAACTTGTGATCCAGACATTTTCATAAAATCATGTTTTGTGTTTTAGTGGGATTCTGATCTTCTTTGTTCTGACCTTTAGAGTGTCTTTGGCCATCTGATTGATATAGAAAAGTTTCTTTATGGAGAAGATTTGGAAATGATAATTCACCCCTCACAGTAGGAAAAGGCAGTCTCTATCTACATCTCTCTACCAAGAGAGTCAACTCTTCGAAAACAGAATCAAGAATCATATGCTATTTTGTTTTCCCAGATAAACATTAGGCCCTTGTTTTCGCCTCTAGTTTTTTACAGCTCTCTATTCTGTGAATTCAACTTCTGTGTTAACTCAAAGGGAGTCGATAATAATATCAGGTCCATCTTCTTTCTACGCTGTATTGTTGGGTTTTTTTACTCAGCGGCTTCAGGCTATAAATATGGATTGAAGCAGTAACAAAGATAGTTTTCAGAGAGCAATCTTTTTTTTCTTTTTTTTTAAGCTAAGCCAAGGGTCATAATAGAATCGAAGTTAACTCATATTCAGAAAAAATATCTCCATGGAGGTGCAGACTCCTGGAGAGTTATCCACAGTCCCTGTGAAAGTTTGCCTTTCAAAAGAAGGCAAAAATTAATCTGAACCGCCGATCTGGTTCTTACTGTTCACTCTCGTTCTCCTCAGCTTCATCAACGCATCTGGAAAAATGATACCAGTAAAGTGAGGAAAACACTTGGCAAAACAACAACAATTTACAATCCCTAACTGCATCTCCGCCGACATAGGCATTATCTTTTGATGTGCTTTGAAGAAATCAAATGGGATTTCAAAAAAAGAAACGATAAAAAAGAAGATTCTTTTGCACAGCAGCTGCCATGGTTGCAAGAGCGATACAAATAACTATTAAGGAGTTATTTTCCTCAAGCAAGAACGGATCAAAACTATCTTTTGTGGTTTGCCTGGTCATATATTGATGCCTGAGGAATTACTCATAAACCAATTATTATCACGCACCTCTGCTGAGTTAAAGTATTGTTTCAAATGGAGGTATCTTCAACACTACTTATACCGGCCATTGCTGCTGTGAGTTGTATCTCCCTAGTCCAACAAATTGGATTTAATACTGGCCATTGCTGATGCCTCCAGAAACTTTATAGGCATAGGGTAAAGAAATCAGCAACTCCTTTCAGCCTTTCTTGACAAACAAACAGCTGCAGGAAATGTGCAGCTAAGAAACAAGGCCTTGCTTTCTTGCTTTATTTATTTATATAGATCATTTATACAGCTACTCTCTGTACAGAATCACTCTGTGAGTGAGATGGGTGGTGCCTAAATTTGATAAATAAATAGAAATACCATCTCTCTACTGTATTTGTGGATGGCTAACACTAAGTAAATAGTAAATAGTAAATAAGCAGTAAATGTTCATCTCTGTTGGATATTCCCAACAGTTAGAAATAGTTTGGTTTAGTATTTACAGAAATGGATAAAATAATCAATTAGGAAATCCAGAGTCCAACTTAGGGGAAATATTCATTGAACATAATAAAACCAATCTAAAGAGCTGGTGGTTTAGATGCTGATAGTGGCGTGAATCATGATAGCAAGAAATTGGAAGCAGAAAATTTTATCCTTAGCTGAATGGTATAATAAACTTTGGTATATTGGAACAGTAAAAGCTTACACAGCTGAACAAATCTAAACCATATTCCTTTTCTGAGATACAGCAAGATTTGATACTTTTCATTAGAAAAACGATGATAAAGAACTGTCCCTTTCTTGCATTCAGATATAAAAATATAACAGTACAGGCTACTTTAAAAAACGTACTAGATTTGGTAAACAAAGCAGATACATAGATAGAAGTTACATATAATGCAATATGGAAATGCATGCAGTACATTTGTTATCCTCGAGTATTTGTTATTCTGCTCTGGATAAGCTACAGAAACTTAAAAGCATCCCTCCGCCCCTATCTCCTCCAAAGCATCAGGAAAAGCTTATTTACTGAATGAATAAAAGATTTTTTCCTCAAGCACTAAGCAATATCAAGACATCAGATGTGCGAGTTTCATCCAGCCTTCTTTTTTCCTCCAGCCCTGGTTTCAGACTCCAGTAGCCAAGGTTTGAATCATATCTGTGGGTACCTTGTTGACCTTTTGCATTCCAGAACGGCAGTGGTGGAATCTAAATTTTACCACCACCGGTTCTATGGGAGTGGCTTGGTGAGAGTGGCTTGGTGGAGGAGTCATGTGACTGAGTGGAATGGCCAACTCCATGTCACTCACAGCAAGGTGGGGCAGCAAGGCTTCCGCGCATGCTCACGGCGAGGCTTCCATGCATGCACTCGACTTCAGCAATGCAGTGAGGCTCAACCGAGCAGACGTTCGGGGCCTGCTCCCTTCCATATTTGCTCTTTGAAGACGTTTCTTTCCACTGCTGCTCTTTTTGGGAGAGTGTCTTGTGCAATGTAGCAGTTGTGAGCTGCCACTTTACTCTAAATCCCATCTGGAAAGCGCTGTGGCCCAGAGAAGCAGCACTGTTGAATGCTTTTTCTCTCGGGCTGCAGCGCTTTCCAGATGGGACTTAGAGGACCATAAGGGGCAGCTCATAGCTGCTAAATTGCACAAAACGCTCTCCCAGCAAGAGCAGCAGCAAAAAGAAGCAGTTGCTGACCCAAATAGCACATGGAGCGTCTCTGCGAGCGACCGAAGCTTGGCAAGGGACGGAAGACGCGGCTGCAAGATCTCCGCTGCAGCACTTTCCAGATGGATCTTCTTAAAGGTAAGAAGAACCATCTGGTCTGTTCCCAAACCGCTTTGACCCTCCTGTGCCCATGCCCCCCCCCACAGCCCTTCAGCCTAGCACAGCAGGCTGCAGGCTGAATAAATTGCTTTGGCCTGGGGAGGGGGGCGTAGTTTGAGGCCAAAGGAGAGTGGCAGCATGTGGGCAGAGGCTCCGGCCGGAGCAAGGCCAGAGCCAGGGAATGGCTCATTCCCTGACCCAGCCTAGGTGAATGACAATTGGGAGGAGGCTCCAGAGCAAGGAGCTAGGGAATGGTGCATTTCCCAATCTGACCTAGGTGAAGGGTGATCGGGTAGAGGCTCCGGATGGAGGAAGGCCAGAACTGGGGAATGGCATGTTTCCTGACCTGGCCTAGGCGAAGGGCGAGTGGGTGGCACCTTTTGTGAGCAGAGCGGGCAAGGCATGGAGATTAGCTGGGCCACATGGTGAAGGCGAGATGTATAGGATGGGGTGGGGCAGGGCAGGGCAAGTGAGCGGATGGGTGGGGTGAGCAGTGAGTTGGTGGGTGTGGGCAAGCAGCGAGTGAGCAGGCAGGGGCGGGGCCAGCCAGAGGTGGTACTTGCCAGTTCTCCAAACTACTCAAAATTTCCGAAACCAGTATGCTCGAACCGGTCCAAACCGACTAGATTTCACCTCTGCAGAAGAGCAATAAACACACAGTAAGGTCACATTGGACATTCACTGAAATATATATTCTTCATATTGTCTCCTGAGGCTAGGCAGGGCCACAAAGTTGCTTTTAATAAACTCTGGAGTATATGCATTTTTAAGGTAAGTGTGTAATTGCAGGACTCCACTTGGAAGTAGTAAAACACACAGTAGTTCGCATGGAGATATCTGTTTTTCATATTTCTGTCTCCACTTTCGAAATCTTTTATTGCCCCCCCCCCATCACTAAATGTTTTCAGGGATAAAGAAAAGGATGTGTTAGAATGTGGTATATGTTACAGGAGTGACTGAAATGGAGTAGAGAGATGATAGGTGGACCTGGAATACAGATTTCTGTGACTCCTCTTAACCTGACTTGGTCCTTGGAAAACTAAGGAAAGATGCTGCTCATTGTCATTTGAGACATCATGAGTGATGGGGAAGGAGAAGTCTATGAGTTGGTCAGCAATGTAATAGCAGGTGGTATGGAGAGCAGAGGTTTGGTATGCGAGGAACTCAGACTGTTTCCCACCTTTCTGTTACTATTAGTGATATCAGCACCTTAATTAGTTTGATCACACCATTGCTCAGGAGAGTGGATTCAGGTGAGGTAGTAGAATCTGGATTGGAAGATTCTCAGGATGAAAGGCAGGGAATCTGAGGAGTACTGAGAATACAATATAAGACTGGGAGTGGGGACCTTAGAGATTGGAGGGGGGGAGATACTTGCAGTTACTATTTTTACATATATTGGGATGAAGTAGAGAATGTGGAAGGGTGGGTGAGGAATAGACAGCCAGATTCCGTTGTTGGCTTCCTGGATTTTCCATATCTCAATACTGGAGTGAAGTATTCCATGTGGGTGGGGAGTTCAGTAAATCCCACTGCAAGACATCAAAGGAGCACTGAACTTGCTGTTCTTTGGAGAAAGGAATCAGCTGTATGATGTTCATCCCCATTTCTCTCCCGCTCATTTTTCATGGCTCCTGGGGGCCACATCAGTGCTGTCCCCATTGTCTGAAGTTGTTGACAGTATCCCTAACAAGACCTTGTTCATCCACATTATAGTGGTGGTAGAAGAGATGGACTTGGAATGTTATATTAAAATCACATTGGGCAAGGCAGAGGTGGCAATGTTGCCCTATAAAATAGCTATCTTCCTGGATTTGGGGACCTAACTAGATTGCAAAACTTCTTGCCTTTGTCTCTAAAGGACAGGTTGTCATTATTACGTGTACATCACTGAGCTATATCGGCAAAATAAGGGATCCCTTTCCAAGCTTTTGAGTGTAATCTTGGGACTGGTTTTAGAGTCACCTCATCTGCTGATATGGGATGACTGCAATATTCAGGTCCCAAGTCTGGGAATAGTTGGGAATTCATAGCCTCCGTGGCAGCCACTGTTGTTTTTTTTTTAAGATATTCTGTGGCCTGATGTCCACAGGCAGATACATTGGACTGCATTTTCGCCTCAGAGTAGTTGCATAATTATCTAATACAGAGAATGTCACACTCAGACTCAGCCTTTGACCTCAGCTTGCCATAGTGAAATAATTTCTTGGTCCAGTTGAGGTTAATTACCACCTTGGATCTCACTCAGATGAAAAATGGATCGGAACAGTTTGCTGCGGCTTTTCATAGATCCAAATAGATTTTGATGGATATTTGGAGAATTTGATAGGCAGTTCCAGTGGTTGCCTAGATAACCATGGCAACAGGAAATTTAGCCAGGATTTTAAAACGATTGCTTCCAAGCAATCTCTCTCTGTTTGCTGATCTTGTTGGTATCTCGGTTTACTTAAGGACTCTGGAAAATGGTGGGGAAAGATGAGACCTGAAACACATTGAGCACAGGAACAAGCACAGCTTCAGGCTATATTATGATAATAAAAAGTGATCTTATTTCTCCCATATTATATTGGCATGTGGTCCACCAATGATCTTGTTTAGAATAGCTAATTCTCTCTCAGGAAAAAAAAAATGAAAGGTAGAAATGATCAGCCACAGATTCAAACAAAAAAAATATTGCAATACAAGTAATTCATATCCTGCCTTTTCTCGAAGAGGCACAGTTAGTGATTTTCTCTTACCATCATACACATACATAGGTACACAAACACACAAGAGGGTGATTAGCTTAGGCTTATTGATATGATATAGGGCTAAGCAGAGTTTTGATCAGAAGACAAAAACATGCTGTGGAATGGGCTTGAACAAGACATGTCTGCAGAATAGGATTCAGCAGTAAATCTTTGTTGTGTGACTTCACATAGTTTAACCAGGTTGCTGGGTTCTGCCTGGCTAAAAGCTTTCAGATACACAATACACGTAGCAAGGCAAGATTCTTGATTACACACTACATTGAAATACATTAAATAGTTGTTTGTCCCTTGTCAATGTGAGGTTGCAGTTTCACTTTTTAAACCTGTTACTGCTTCTTCTGGCCTCTTTGATATTTTGACTCTTTGTCCAGTGTTTTATAGTCTTGAAACTCAGCAATTGTGGGCTGTAGACATATCTGACATCTGAGAACCACTGACTCCCAGCTTATCTCTCACAAACTCCTTGAATCCAAAATTGTACTTCAAGTACCTAAGGCAGCTGCTTTAAAGATGCCACACGAGTGCCCATCCTCCAAAATATATTTTGCCAATGAATCTGAAAAGCTACATTATCCTAATATGAAGATTCCTAATCCCAAAGAACTAGACTAGAGAGTTTGGGGAGTACCGTATAATTTTTTATCTGCTGAGTTAAGCAAGGACTTAGTTAGGTAAGTGGATGCCTATCTATTGAATACATTAGCAAGGATATGCAAAAAATAAAAAAGCAATTGTTCAAAGCCTCCATCTAAAAATTTCCCTCGGTGTTTAGTATATAAGCTTTCCCCCACAGCATTTCACAAAGTTACTAAATTATAGCAGGAGAAATATATTAAATACAGAGGAGATAATTAAATATCTGTAGGTATGTTTTATATGTCTGTATTTGTATATTCCCTGGCTCTACATACACCTTTGGGAAGGCAGCACCCAGTTTGCAATTCTGAGACCAAAATATCTTTCAGCCTGTTCAGAATTATCTGTATTGTGTGGATAATAGTATAAATCAGTGCTGTTTATTCCTTGGGGGGAAAAATGCATCTTGAATACCAGCATTCATCCTGAGCTTGGAGTATCTGACTATTTAATCAGAATTTTTTTCTAGCAATAGCACTTAGACATATATACCACTCCATAGTGCTTTACGGTGCTCTATGAATGATTTACAGAGTCAGCATATTGCCCCCAACAATCATGGTTCTTCTTTTTACCAACCTCGGAAGGCTGGAAGGCTGAGTCAACCTAAAGCTGGTCAGGATCAAACTCCTGGCAGTGGGCAAAGCTAGCCTGCAATACTGCATTCTAACCACTGCAATAATATTTTTTTCTATTTTTTTATACCATTAGAGAAAAAAAAATCAAGAATGGGGTCCAGCATGTCAAAAAGCATCTCCACAAGCCTTCTGATATAAATTAGTATTAGTGGAAAGCCCATTATGACTATATAATAAGATATTCTTTTTTTTTGTAAAGTTTTTTATTTTTAAATCTTTATACAAACATATTGTTGTATGAACAGTGTGGTCTCTGGGTATCATACCTTCAATACAAATAAGTTATTCATCATATTTATATCATTTAACCAAATTATATAAATCTAACATTATTACATAGCTTCATAACAAATTATCATCCATCATTATTTAGTTCCACCAAAGATCAAATTACACAATACTTCCAAATGTCATTTTTATGCCATTCACTCTATTTTGAAT
>JANHFL010002406.1:60885-72035 GCA_032468155.1 Oxyrhabdium leporinum
GGGACATCCTTGTCTTGTACCCTTCTTAATGTTAACCTTTTCAGTCATATCTCCATTTACCATCACCTTTGCGGTTTATTTATAGTATATTGCCTTAATCATCTTAATAAATCTCTGTCCAAAGTCCATTAGTCTTTTAGTTGTGCTAACATAAATTGCCAGCTCATGTTGTCAAACGCCTTCTGTGCATCTAAGAAAATCAGCGCCATTTGCTTCTCTGGATGTGCTTCATAGTACTCCAATGTATTCAGAATTATTCTCATATTATCTTTGATTTATCTCTTGGGTAAAAACCCATTTTGATCTGAATGTATGAATTGATTTAAAAATCTCTTTAATCTTTCTGCTACTATTGAAGCAAATATTTTGTAGTCCGTGCTCAATAAAGATATCGGTCTATAGTTTTTAATCCATTGCAGATCTGAATCTTCTTTTGGTATAAGAGTAATATATGCTTCCATCCAAGAATTTGGTACTTTCACTTCTATCAATAGTTCATTGAATACTTCCAACATTGAGTTACTTAAAGAGTTTTGTAAGTTTGGGTATAACTCTGCTGGTAGTCCATCTGGTGTTTTGCCTTTTTTTTTGTCTTTTAATTGCTTCCGTTAATTCCATCATTGTTATTCTTTCTTCTAATGTTGCTTTAACTATTTCTGGTACTGTAGGTAATTCTGCTTTCTTTAAATATTGTTTTACTTTATCTTCTGAAATTGTCTCTTGATTATATAATTTTTCATAATAATTTTGAATTATTTTCTTTTTATCATCATTTCAATGGTAAAGAGTCCCTCCATCTATTAGCTGATAAATCAATTTCTTTTCTCTCTCATTTTTCAATTTATATGCCAACCATCTTCCTGGCTTGTTTGCATTTTCAGAAAGTTTTGTTTAGAGCTTTTGATTTTTTGTGGTAGCTTTTCTTTATCTATTAAATTCAACTTATGTTTTTTAATTCCATTTGATTTTTTATATTCCTTTTTTGTGGTTCTTTTTGTAGTTTCATCTCTAGTTTCCTGTACTCCTCTTCTAATTTCTAGTTTGTCTCCTCTTTTTGTTTCTCTTTCCAACAAAAGGTAAAAGGGGGGGGGTCATTGAAACGCTGACAACATTATAGTTAGTCCTCTAATATATGCCTTTACTGTGTCCCATACATTTTGTAAAAAGTTTCTTCTTTTCTATTCTCTTTAAAGAAAAAGTTCAATTCTCTTTCCATAAATTGAATATATTCCTTTTAGTATTGATTGATTCATTGTCCATCTTGACTTCTTTTTTTCCCCTTTCCATATAACTTTTATCGGGTTATGATCTGCCCAAGTACTTGTTTCAATATTTATTTCTTGTATATTAGATACTAACTCTGCTCATGTACACATCATATCTATTCTGAACCAAGACATATATCTATGTGAATAAAATGAATATTGATTTTTTTGGGGGGTGGACCTCTCGCCATGCATCTTGAATGCCTAATTCTTCCGGCATTTTAAAGAAAGCTTTTGGAAGTGTTTTTCTGACTTTTTTGTTTGTTTTTCTAGTTTTATAGTCCAATTCCGCATCCACAATTGCATTAAAGTATCCTATTATGCATATATTTTCATATTCAAATTCTATTATTTTCTTATGCAGTTTACCATAAAATCCTCTTGGTTATATTATTACTAAAAGCATCTGTTTGTATTTCATCGTTATCTCCACCATCAAAATTCTCCCCTCATCCATAAAAATTTGTTTAGCATGTATTGTCTCTTTTATATAAAGCGCTATTCCCCTCTTTGTTGTGGAAGAGAGGCATATAACTTCTCAATTTTAGGATGTTCCAGTATTTTTAATGTGAACTTCTTACAAAGAAATTATGTCCAATTTTAATTTTTCTAATTTACTAAAAATCCTTTTCCTTTTTATTGCAGAATTCAATCCATTTATGTTAATTGCCATTAACTTTATTTCTTCTTCCATAGTTTTACTTGTAGATGGATTTCACTGTTCTAGTCGCTCTTATCTCTCTCCCTTCCTTTATCTTTGGCCTTCTCTTATAGCTATTTCCTCCAAGTCTGTTGCATCTTCTTTTTGTTGTATCTCTCTCTCTCTTGTAGTTTCTTCTTAACATCTATTCTCCCTTTCTTCTCTCATCCTCATTTCCTCTTGTGATCCCAAGTAATGGTCATAAAATTGCTCTGCCTTCTCTATTGAATCTAATCTGTGTCTTTCTTCCTGCCAGGCCACCAGTATTCCCTCTGGTATCAGCCTTCTAAAATTCACTCCTTTTTTAATTAAATGCTTTGTCAGAAACTGGTATTCCGTCCTTAGTTCTCTAACTCTTCGTGGAATTTGTTTTAAAACTATTTCTTTCCCGTTATATTTTAAGGGCTCCTCTCTCGTGCTCTGCATAATCTCTCTTTTTATTGCTTTCTTAGTGGACCTCTCTGGGAAGTCTATTTCTCATTGCATATCTAGTATGTACTCTAAATATTTTGTCTATTTCAGCCAAAACATTTTCTTTAGGCATCTCCAACGCCTCTGCCAACATTTCTGCCATTATCTCCGTTTTCTCCCTTTTCGTCTTCCATATTCTGAAACCTCAAGTAATAATCTGCCCTATCCATCTCTAATGAAATTATTGTTCTTTATTTTTGTCTGCTAGTGTAGGTCTGTAGTCAACTTCTCCCACTCTCTTTTCTGTTAGCTCAGCTTTCTCTTCAACTTTCTGTGTACGTTGTTCATTTGCCACCATCATTTGTTGAAAATTCTCTACTTTTTCTTCTACTTTCTCTATTTTCCCTTATACTTTCCCTAATCTCTCCTTTGTATCCTCATGGAGGGCTTGTAACATAGTTTTTATTTTTGCTTGCATCACATTTGTTTTCTCCTCTTATAACATGGTGTTCAACAACCTCTGACCAGCTGGGTTGGAGGTTGCAGATGACGATGCTGAGGATGGTGCAGATGTTGTTTTCTTCATTTTAAACAATTATTTGTAATCCTCCAACAGTGAGCAATATAATTCCATTATAATCCAAGGGAAAAATAAGAAATGTAAAAAAAAAGAAAAGAAAAAATGTAAACTATAATCTAGATCCAAGTATTGTCAATCTTTAAATCCCTTCTTTTTCTTCAGGTTCTTCAAACCCTAATCCATTCTCTCCAGGGAAAGCGAATTGATGAAATAATAAATTGTATTCCAAATAGGCCCACCAAGCCCCAGAGTTCAACCACCAGTTGTTTTATATCCAAAAAAGAGAGTTTACAGAGCAAGGGAAAAAAAGAAAAAGAATCAGAAAGGGAAATGTTTTGCTATTCAGCTTCTATTTTACTTTGTCTGTTTTGCTTTCATTTAAGTTCCAAGAGCTGTGGTTATATTTATGCTTGTATCTTTCCCTTTTCTCTTCAGTTTCCACATTTGCCTGCAGATGGCACTGTTGCTCTGCTTCTCTCTTTTCTCCCTCCTTTGTCTAGCCCGATGCAGGTTGCAAAGTATGATTTATATTATTAAAAAAAAGTTTGTAATTGGAAGATATTATGTTTAAATACTCAGTCCAGTTTTCTAAATACATTCTTTCAACAGGTCTTTTAATCAATTTTCTGTAAATAATAGCCCTTAAGCTCTCCTCACTGCTTTCTTCCGGGGGTGGAAAGAGAAAGCAATTCCACCTCCCCTTTTTGGTCTCACTTCCACTCAGTTGTTCTTCAGGGAGCTCTTTCTTCAATTAATATTCAAAGTTCAGAGTTGAAAATTTCTCACCCAGATGATCACACCATCCTTCCGCCTTCTTCATTCCTTTCCGGTGGCTGTCCCAGCTTTGGAGTGGCACGCAATGGCCGCCTTCCCAGCTGTCGAGTTGAAGAGCCTTATCCAAGTCACTCAGGGAGTTTGTGGGCTCCCAGTGAATAATGGATTATGCTGTTTCTGTTCCTCGCCCCTACGAGGCAATTTAAGTCCATTTGGACCTCCCAGCAGCTTGGATTCCGATGGTTCCCACGAAGCTCCTATGGGACACATATCGCCGCAATGTCAGCCCCACCTTTTTCCACCACCCAGTCTTTTTATGTGTTGCTCTCACCTGACATTGTTGCCTGGAAACTTTGTGCCATCACTGTTGGATTTAGTTTCAAATTAGTATCTAACATGATTTACATGCTCTTATCTGTATCCATTGGTCAGTATAGTTATTTTTTTAAAACCTGTTTTTTTTTTCCTATAAATCATTTCAAAAACTGGATGAAAACATTAAATTGCTTCTTGGTAATGTAGAGTTCATTTTTATTTAATCTTTATTGCTTTATAACAATTACTGATCTACTTACTGGCTGAAAATTGCTGACTCTTTTTATCACTTAAATATAGCTCTGTATTTATTTTTTTTTAAATGGAGGAATAAATTTTACATTGGTATCTTTGAATCTTATCATATTTTTAATCCGTTCACATTCCACCATACACACCACTTGCTTCTTAATTTATTTTTTGCTAATAAGGTTTCAGAAACGTGCTTCCAAATATAATGATAACAGTTGCAAAACTAAGTAAGGCAGTGGCCAAAAAGTAGGGGGAGAGGGAAACCACATAAAATGTGTTGTTGGTTTTGTGGTAGTTTTCCTTGATTTGTTCTATAACAAAACATAAAAGCATTAAAAGTTGTTTGGAATTCTTATGTTTCTTATGTGAATTCTGAAGTACAGAAGAAACCTATGCAAGCTGGGAGCAGCGCACACTGTAGTTATTCTTTTTTCTTTTTTTTTGTAAAGTTTTTTTATTTTTAAATATTTATACAAACATTGTTGTATGAACAGTGTAGTATTTGGGTATCATACCTTCAATACAAATACGTTGTTATCCATTCTCTTTTTTTTTTAAATCATCATCTCTTAACCGCCTTAAAGTCTTAATTATTTGTTTCTTAGCTTGTCTTCCATATTTTCTCTTAGATCTTGATTTCTATCTACTTCTTCATCTTGATTGCCCAGTTTAAGCCTTCCTCTCCTCTCCATCTTTCCCTATTGCCTGGCTTGTCAGTTATCTACTCTTGCCCCTCTTACTCTCCTATAA
This sequence comes from Oxyrhabdium leporinum, assembly GCA_032468155.1. Lineage (NCBI taxonomy): Eukaryota > Metazoa > Chordata > Lepidosauria > Squamata > Cyclocoridae > Oxyrhabdium > Oxyrhabdium leporinum. The sequence continues at coordinate 65,933 of JANHFL010002406.1, forward strand.
AAATCTTTTTGTTTCTCTAATTTCTTTTTTGGTTTCCTTAAAATACTCTCTCTTTGGTTTTTATCGTCAATCCCGCTTATTTGGGTTTTAATCTCCTTTCTCCCCCCTTGTTCCATTTCTTTTGTCTGTCTCATTTTTTCATTTCCTTCATTTAACTCCTCTTCCTGGGCATCTTGAAAGTTCAGTGTCTCTTGTGTTGTATTTCCCAAGTCTTCATCTATAGTCTCCAATCGTTTCAAGATTTCCTGACAACCTCTTGTCCACGCCTCTTTTGCGTTTTGCCATCTCTTCCCAAATTCCATTCCATTCTTCTTGATGAGACATCCTATTAAATTTTGTAGGGTCCCTCTTTTATACAATCCTCCAAGTATTTTCTTTAAGTCTTTATATCCCAAGTATAGTTCGTTACTCCTCTGGCAAGCTTCATATATCTTTAAATGCTAGTAAGTAGAGTCTCAGCAATGTGTTATTCTTCCTTTTGTCAGAAGGTGGCACTCTTTCATTAATTTCCAGTATTAGTCTTTTCCAAGTTCCCGATCTTTTTAGACTTTAAAAAAATCGTATCAGCTTTAAATAAATAGCAGATTTTTCAAAGTTAATGCCTAACACAGCCTTTATCCAGCTTAAACTCCAGCTTTCCTTGTTTTAAGAAATTTCTGTCTTTTCTGTCTTCCTCTATTTTCTCCAGTTTATTTATATATATATATTTATTTTGCCAATGTACATCAAATACAGCTAATTCAGAAATTGTGGCTCCTTTTACTGATTCTTTTGGTGTTCCAATGAGGTGAAATGTTATTCTCACCCAATTCCAGACCCCATTCACCTACTTCGCTCCAGCACAGTCTTGGGTATCCCGGTTGTTTCCGATTTCATGGTGGCCATTTTGGCTGCCGCTGTTGCCTGTCTTCGAATGAGGGGAATTTTCCTAGTCAGGGAGAAAAGATGTGGCTCTCCTCGACCTGCCAGGTGCTCCCCTTTACTTCACCACTCCTACAGGGTGGCTATGGCTCCTTTCGGAGCCCTCCAACAAGGAAAGCTCGGGGGTGGATGGGACTGTGGAGCTCTTAGTCCTCACTCCCGATGCCACCGGAAGTGTAACTAGAAATCTACATAATAAGATATTCATTTGGAGACGTTTGTCCAATGGGGTTCCTTGGATCATCCCTATCTACCAAATTGTTTCCTTCATCGTACAGAACACAAGAGGATCACCTGTCACTTGTGCTTGCTCTGATCTGAATATAGGAATTGACTGGGAGTGTGCTGGGTAGAAAGACTGGGAATTTAGTTTCTTTCCAACAGATTAGATCCAGTTGGATACTTGTGCCCTCTAAGCTTGGTTGTTTTTCTGCATACATTTCATTACTAAACTAGGTATCATCATCAGTGCTAGTATGATACCTAGTTTGGTAATGAAATGTCTACAGGCAAATAACCAAGGTCACCAAGGATCCCACAGTTCAACCCTGAGCTACAAATATTCTCTTCTATTGAGATCAGATCCTACTTCTTTGCAAGACCACACTGGGTTTCTCTCTACAAGGGTATTATTGAGCCATAGAGATAGGTTGAGGATCTATCCTTGAGGACAATGAACAAAAGGAAACCATTTCACAAAGCTGTCAGAGTTGAGTGCATATTAAACCCTAAGTTTCTAAGTCCTTTCTTTTTCCGTGGTTAGCCAATACAGAACACAACCATCAAACTTGAATATCTGTGCTTATCAAGTATGCCCTCTGCAGGCTCTAATTTGAAACATGACCCCAATTTTGGGAACGATAACCCTTCTCTTTATAGATTTCAGGGGAGGCAACTGAATTGTGTTTATGGACTTGCCAAATGTCTACAATTAGTGTTAATAAAGCTGCTATGCTATTTGCAGAAATCTTGTGTAGTTCTCCACAGCTTTGGATTGTAAGTCTCTCAGGTGTTACTAACAGAGCAGTTCACATTCCCAATTCTGGAATCTGTTTAAATCAACAGCCCAGTCTGGCATTCATACTTAGCCTTTTTTTCCCCAATTCCAATTATACACTGATTTTCCCCAACACAGCCAGGAGGTCTAGTTTGTAAAGCTACCAGGCATTGCTGTCAAATAATAATTAAAGGGGAAGGGGATTGTTATCCTTAGAGTTCTACAAGAAGACAACTAATCCAATAGGTGCTGCAAGAATTAAGTTATAGTTAGATCCAAGGACATTTCTAAAAAAAAAAGCTATGTTAAAAGAAAAATACAACTACATATAACAGCATTAAAGGATCAAAACAACCTCAAAATGAATAGCAGAGCAATAAAAAAGAGGGGGGGAAATTAGGTTATTAAACAAAAATAAAACTCTCCTAAAACTTTGATCATATTGTTTGAAAACCTTTCTCTTTGCTGCTTGTTTGAAAAAAAAGTGATACCTAGCAATTATTCACTGAGGTAAATCTGGTGCAGACATCTCCTTCCAGTGTTATAGAATCATTTTTTTTAGCAAATTGCTCACAATATCTACAACATTTGATACCAATTTCATCAGCTTCTTTAGCCTTCTAATAAAGAAGAGAGACTGTCTCAGGACCCACAGATAATCCCTTCAAGATCTCTAACCTCTGTGTATAACTTCAGAAAGTGAAGTTGAACAGATGGACCAAATAAAACAAAGTATAAATTGCCAAGAAACACTCTGAAGTAAATCACTCATCCTTTAATTCTGCAAAATTAAAAATTAGAGGCACTACTTTGATGTCGTTCTGGGGCTTGTGTGCTCTGAGGAAGATGAGAGAACCTGTGCCAAAGGTTCAATCATATCGGATGGGTCTCATCAGAAGAGCCAGAGGAAGAATATCTCTCCATAAATAATATGGTGTGACATAATTTAGAAAAACCCATACCAAATAGGTCATTATAGAGGACAACAAGGACTTCATTAGGTGTTGGAGTATGGATATCTGATGAAAAATGGGCTATAGAACTCAGGTTGTCTGAGAAAACTGCAGGACTACTGGGAGAAAAAAAATTATTGATCACAAATATATGAAGATTGAAAACAAAGAACGAATGATTTGTTATTTCAAATCAAGTCTAATAAAAAGAGAAAATCTGAAAATAATGCACCAGTTCCGAATAGAACAACACTCAGAATCAGAAATAATAAAACAGATCAATGTTGATTTATAATACAAAATAAAATATTCACAGAAGAATTTGAAGAACTGTAAAGACTACCCAGGGCAAAGAAATCAAAGCTTTGACAGTAATAGCTCCTACAAACTTGGAGGAATCAGCAATAAAGGAAGCCAGCATAGATACTGAATCATTTTTATTCCCAAACAAGAATTGGTAGGACCGCAAAATTGATAATGTCATAGAAAATGAAGAAGTTAGAGTGTTCTGGGACTTCAGGATTCAAACAGGCAGTCACCTGCTACATAACATCCTATTGTTGATAAGGCAGACAAAAAATATGTCTGGATAAGTGACATTGAGAGAGCAGAACAGAAAAGAAAGAAGTGGAGAAAATCATGAAATATAAACAGCTGCAAATAGAACAAGTTTGGCAAAAGAAAGTAAAGATACCAATAGTAATAGTCTCCCTGGTGCAATCCTAAAACATCTGGAACACCACTTGAACACCATCGGCATTGACAAAATCACCATCAGTCAACTGCAAAAGGCAGCTTTACTTGGAGCAGCTTATATTCTGCAATGGTATCTTTAATGCCATCAAACAATAACATTTGCCTACCTCAGATCTTACGGAAGGACTCAATAGATGGATAAAAATTCCAAGTCCAGTCTGAACATCTAGCTCACTGTGTGACCAACCATAATAATTCCCACATATGCCTTACAGCATTAGGTAGAGGAATCTAAATCCTCTCCAGGATTTTAGTCGATCAGACAATAATCCTAAAATAAGCCCAAAGAGGGGGTGAATTCTAAAATTCTGTATTTAAGATGGTAATTAGTCTGAAACCATATGATCCAGAAGTTTCCATGAATGACCCCAAAGTCAGAGGTTAGGCAAAATTAATTATTTCATAGGTAACCAGATCGTCAAAGCTACAACAACCATTCCACACATAATTTTAAAGAAAATTGTTTCCCAAATGTGACTAGCAGGTTAAATTTCAAAATCAGGTAATATTTTTGTCAATATCTCTCCAATGTAGGTATCAAAGCAGGAATAAGCCTGCCCCTTTTCTGGAGACACATCTTTAAAGTCAGCATCTGATTGATTTATCCACCTGCCACACTCACTTAGAACATGCAGAGATTTTTTTTTTTCAAATGGCAAATGGGTAATTCCTGACGATCTTGATTGGTTGATCATGAAAATTTTTACAGCATATGGTGATGACTGGCTGGCTGGAAGATGGGCCGATAGCTAAGTCCACAAATCAAAATAAAAATTGAAGGAGGAAGATGAAGGTGAAAATAGTGCAGTTAACATTACAAACAGGATACAGCCATCAAAAAGAACTTGATTTTAGCAACAATAAAAACAAAAACAAAACTTGGTTTAGATTGCAGGATAATCAAATTCAATAATTGCTTTAAGTGGTTCCATCATTTTGCAGTAACATAGCAAAGGTGAAGGCAATTTCCATATACACGCGCGCACACACACACACACACACACACACACTATTTTAAGCTATATTGCAAGATAAAATGAAATATTTTCTTGCCACAAGCATCTAATTGAATTTCTTTTTGCTTTCTCCACATAATGTAAAAGTCATGTGTTAATTTTCTCTAGACTCACTCATTTTTTTAACAGTAATGTATCCTTTTGATCTAATCCAGGGGTGTCAAACTCATGGCCTGTGGGCCAGATGCAACATGTGCTGGCCCCACCCCCGCCTGGTTTAGCAAAAGGGAAAAAAGTCCCAATACATCACATGATGGTGCCATGATGACGCGACTTTGACACCCCTGATCTAATCAATAATATGACTAGTTCACCTTCCTTCCTAAATCAAAACATTCTACCTTCCTAAATATTTTTGCTCTATTTCTAATCCCTGATTCTTTATCAGATTATATAATTTTGAGCTCATTACAAAAGACTACAGCTACCCTTCCGAAGTCTTGAAAAGATGTATACAAGGATGTGATATACTCCTGACACAATAATTTTGTATTCTCAGTTCCTGTTGATGCTAATCAGCTTAAAACATACTAAAGTGCAAGTCATCACCTGTGCTGTCCAGTGGTGAAATCCAATTTTTTCCACCACCGGTTCTATGCTTGGTGGGGGGGTCATATGACTGAGTTGGCCACACCCACCCAGTCACATAACCGATGCTGTAGAGACGGTGATGCTGACCGACTGCCGAATGCAGGCAAAAGTTTAGTTGGAAAAAAAGAGAAGGCAAAGAGGTGGTGGCTGGAGGCTTCTGGTGCCGCTTGTTGCTGGCACGAAGGACCTGTATACGTCATCTCTTTGTTGGTCGGAACGGAGCCGGGAGTAGTGGCTGGAGGCTTCTCACGCTGGCAAAGAGGTGGTGGCTGCAGGCTTCTGGCACTGCTTTTTGTCGGCGTAAAGGACCTGCAGCCGCCGGCTCTTTGCCGGCCGGAACGGAGCTGGGAGCCGCTGCAGCCTGTCCCTTTATGAACCCCTCCCCCCCCATGGCAGCAGCAGCAGCTGGAGGCAGGCAAGTTCCCGGGACAGGCTGTGGCAGCTGCCTTCCAAGCAGGCAAGGCCAGCCTCGGTGGTGACCTGGCCCCAGCTTAGGCACCATGGAGCTCACCTTTGGGCTCAGCGGGGTGGACCACTGCACTGCAAAGGAGAGGCTGGCACAAGGGAACTACGAGGAGCAGGGGAAAAGGAAAGCCCCCTTCCCTCATGTTGGCCACTCCATTGCCTGTTTCGCTATGGCAGCCCCATGCCACGGAGCTTTCACCTCCCCACCCCACCCCAGATGGCCTCACTTTCCCCCAGTTCTCCAAGCATTTCTTGCCTACCTTATTTCCAGCTCCATCACATTTCTCCTTCTTGAAATTCACTCAATCAATTCCTACTTCGCAAGATCTTTTCCTTTTGTGAGAAGTTGGAATTGATTGACTGAACTTTTTTTTAGGGAAACTTTTGTTTCCCTGCACACAATG
>JANHFL010002406.1:72135-83658 GCA_032468155.1 Oxyrhabdium leporinum
ATGGAGCTAGAAATAAGGTAGGCAAAGAAATGCTTGGGGAATTTGGGGAAAGCGAGACCATCTGGCCCGTGTTGGGTGGGGAAAACTCTTCTGCCCACAAAAAGAAGAAGAGAAGAAGCTGCTTCCCTTCATCGCAAAGAAGGCAGGTAAATGTGGCGGGGCCGCGTGCGGAAGGGAATAGGGAAGAAAGGAAGACAGTGCAGAAGGCAGGGAAGGGAAGCTCCGGGGACCATGGGGGGGGGGTAGCTAGCTAGGCCATGTGGGGATGCAGCACTGGTGGGAAGAGAAGCAAGTGGTGGCAGTGGCTTACTTACCCAGACAGGCAGGCTGGCAGATCAGGAGCAGTTGGGGCACAGGCACATCCTCATGGGAAGGCAGGCACAGACACTGTGGTGACTAATTGCTTGGTAAACTTATATGGGCTGCTGCGTCTATGCTGGGGTGGGGAGGTGAGATGAAGAGTGACTGGGCAGGCAGAGGTGAGTGGCGAGTGGGCGGGTGGGGTGGGGTGAGCAAGGGGTGGGGCGAGCGGTGAGCGGGCGGGCAGGGGTGGGGCCAGCCGGATATTTGCCGGTACTCAGAACCAATCAAAATTTTCCCTACTGGTTTGCCTGAACCGGTGCAAACCAGCTAGATTTCACCTCTGGTGATGTCCCATTCACACACATACACACAGACACAAATGGGTGTAAGGAGTCTTTATTAAGGCTTCCAAACCTGAATTGGTATTCCCCAGCAATTCCCTTTGCTGCCACCAGCTCAACCCCAATGAGTTCCACAGGCTACTCAAATGAAGCCAACTCTAGTCCTCAAGGCAAAGGCAAGTCCACAGGCCAAGGCAAGGCAAAGGCAGGCAACAGTAAATCCATAAGACAAATCCACAGGCAAAGGCAAGGCCATAAGAAGAGACACAATCTGAAGTTCAAGGCAAGAACACACAGCAAGGAAAGAAACACATTTTTCCCAGCATCAGCTCCATCTGTCTATTGTGCTAAATAGCCAGCTTCTAGTCCATCCCATCAAGAAGGCGGAGGCTGCCTCCGCATAAGTAATCTGGCTGACTTTCACTGCTCCTGCCTTTTCTCTGCCCTACATATTCTTGGATCAGTGCAGAAGGCAGTTCCTCTTCCTCATCACTAACCAGCTGCAGCTGCATGCTTTCCCCACCTGAGGGCTGTCCTGCTGCAGCTGTGCTTCAGTCAAATCATTCTCAGATGACTGCTTGGAGCAGGGGTGTCAAATTCGCATCATCATGGCAGTGTCACATGACATATTGGGACTTTTTTCCCCTTCACTAAACCAGGTGGGGGGGTGGCCAACGCATGATGCATTCGGCCCATGGGCTGTGAGTTTGAAAGCCCTGGCTTGGAGCCATTTACCAATTCCCCTCCTGATGTGCGCAGAACTCATTCATCCTTCTCCAACTGAAATCTGGAGAGGTATCTAGTGAAGCATCCAGGGGAATCATTACATCAGCAAGACTAACAGAGTTTGAATGTCTCGCTATGAAATGCAAGCTTAGCACCACGCGATGTTCCACTGCTCCTGCTTGCTTCCCTTCCCACCCGGCACTGAGCCCCCGTGCGGCCTAGCTAGCTGCCCCCCCATGGTCCCTGGATCTTGCCTGCCTCCGGCTACTGCTGCTGCCACTTGTTTCCCTTCCCACCCAGTTCTGTGTTCCCGACGAACTGGAAAATACTACCTCTGGCTGGCCCCTGCCTGTTCACTCATCAGCCTGCCGCCTGCCCTGCCCCACCCTATATATCTCACCTTCGCCATGCAGCCCAGCTAATCTCTGTGTCTTGCCCGCTCTGCTCACCAAAGGTAAGTATGCCACCAACTCACCCTTTGCCTCAGGTTGAGGCCTGGGGAAGCTTCAGCCTTGCTCCAGCCGGAGTCTCTGCCCACATGCCACCGCCCCCCTCCGGCCTCAAACTACAGCCCCCTGAACTGAAGAAATTTATTTGGCCTGTGGCTTGCTGTGGTAGGCCAAAGGGACACGGGGGGTGCGGCATGGGTGCAAAAGGGATGAAGCAGTTTGGGAACGGACCGGATGGTTCTTCTTACCTTTAAGAAGATGCATCTGGAAAGCGCTGAAGCAGAGATCTTGCAGCCACTTCTTCCATCCCTTGCCAAGCCTCGGTCACTTGTGGAGACACTCCATGTGCTCTCCAGGTCGGCGGCTGTTTCTCTCTGCTGCTGCTCTTGCTGGGAGAGTGTCTTGTGCAATTTAACAGCCGTGAGCTGCTGCTTTGGGTCCTCTAAGTCCCATCTGGAAAGTGCTGTGGCTGAGAGAAACAGCATTCAACAGTGCTGCTTCTCTGTGTCGCAGCACTTTCCGGATGGGACTTAGAGGAAAGCGGCTGCTCAGAGCTGCTAAACTGCACAAGATGGTCTCCCAGCAAGAGCAGCAGCACCACAGACAGAAGCAGCCACTGCCCCAGAGAGCAGAAATTGAGTAGAGGAGGCCCCAAAAGGCTGCTCGGTCGAGACTTGCTGTGCGGCTGAAGCTGTGCACATGTGCAGAAGCCTTGATGCATGGCTGAAGCTATGCGCATGCATGGAAGCCTCATCGCACATATGCACAGAAGCCTTGTTGCCCCACCTTGCCGTGAGTGACTTTGAGTTGGCCACGCCTACTCAGTCACATGACTCCCCTCACACACCATGCCATGCCCACCAAGCCACGCCCATAGAACCGGTGGTGGTAAAGTTCAGATTTCACCACTGCTCTGCCCCTATTGAATCAAATGGTTGCAAAACCATTACTCTTTTGCTGTGGATAAACTATTCTCTCTGCTCATTGTTGGCTGGGGAAAGGGTTAAACAAGTCAAGATGACAACTGCAACTATGTGATCGAAGTCCTGCCCTCCTTTTTACATGCCACACCTACAAATGAGACAAAGTTGCATCTATCTTGATTTTTTTGATACAGATAAAAAGAATGTGGCTTTGCATTCACATGGTTGCAGCCATCATCTTTATTGTGCACATTTCTGTCTCTGCCTTTCATAACTTCTGTTTTATTACCATACCGTTCATACTGTCATGGGCGTACTATTTCCATACCTTAAGGCCTCTACCCACATGTGAAAGACTAATGCCTTTCAGATGTGTTTAGATTAGGACTTAGCAATTCAGAAAACTGTAGCCCAAACACATCTGGAAACCAGCAGGCCATAGCTAGTTTAAAGACACCTTTGACACCAGGAATAAATTGAAATATTTTTCTAACCCAGTCCTTTCATGTGAGAGTGGAGGATATTGTAACCTCAATGAAAAAGGGAGCAGTTCTTATTTTCTTCTACACCATATGATTTTCTTCCCACATCAACTCCCTGACAATATTTTGTTTATAAAAATGATACTACTACAGCTTCTTTGATCTCTTTTATTCTTCTTTTTTATGTAAAGTTTTTTTATTTTTTTTATTTTTAAACATACATATCATTGTGTGAACAGTGTGTTGGCTGGGTATCGTTAATTCCAGTGCAAAAAGAAAATTTGATACAAATAGAGTTTGCAACAATTATCAAAATTACATAATCCATTATACATACATACATACATACATACATACATACATACATATATATATATATATATATATCAACACTTAATCCTTCATTTTTTCCCATCTTTATCTTAATAATAATAATAATAATATATCTGATAGTACCCTTTCAAAATCTAGTCTTAATCTCTTATCTTTACTTTGATATTGTATGAAAATACATATAACAATATTTTCCCCATTTCTAATTTTTTAAATCTATTCTTATCATTAATGCATCCAATCATCCATTTATTCAACATTTATTACATCATTCTAATAATATAATTTTTAGACATACCTAGTAACATCCTTTTTCAAAATCCAATCTTAACCTCTAATCTACTTTATTATATAAAGATACATATAACGTCATTCTCCCTATTTCTATTTTTTAATCTATTCTAATTTTAATACAGCCAATCTTATTTTTAAAGGAAAAACTTTGTCATCCATCATCTCTTATCCTCTTAGAAATTTCCCTTCTTCTCTTTTTAACTTGCCTTCCATGCTCCTCCCTTGGGTCTTTATCTATATCTTTCATTTTTAACCCAACCCTTATTTCCATCTCCACTATTTTCTGTTGCCACTCCACCCATGAGTCTGCTTTCCATTTTTCTATCTTTTCCCCAAAGATAACATGCAATTTATTCAATTTTATCTTTCTTTCTCCTGTTACATATTCTCCCAACTTTATTTTACCCAACTTTATAGTCTCTTTTTTTCTCTCCTTTTTCCATTTGTTGCAAAGTCTGTTCTGTCTCATCTACTAAACACCCAATTGTGTCAAAAGATGGTTGCAATTGTCGGATTTTGTTCTTGAAGAGATACAATATTGTACTTTCAGTTCAAGTCTATTATTGATTGCTGCTATTTGTTGCTATTTTGGTGTCCAACCAGATCATGAGCAATGCAGTAATTTTCAGGACCGGGGAGATGGTACATTTTGATACAAATGTGTTTTATTCAAGGTCAAGGAAGAAACAAAACAAGATTAGGCCTATCAGAATATATTGGCAGAAAGACTAGTGAAGCCACTGAAGGGAATCATCTGTATTGACTAAATTGCCAGCACATCTTTTTTTCAATAGCACCAGCTAGAAGATTAAGGCTTTCTGAGTGAAACGTTCAATTGCTAAAAATCCAAATTAGGTTCTTTCACAATCAGAGAGGCAGAATTCTATCTGATTTATAATTGCTACAATAGGATTGTTCAGGGCCACAATGATGCAATTATTAGGAAACAGAAAAGTGAAAACTGCTAATTATGCCATAGAGCAGGGGTGGAGGATACTGGTTTAAGAATTCTGGGAGTTGAAGTCCACAAGTCATAAAGGGGCCATAGTTTGACCTCTGTCATCGAATGAAAGACTGAAGAACACAAACTTCCTCCCGCAGAAACCTTCCGCCCCTTCATACCTGTTCTTTCCTTCTATTTTGGGATTAGCAAAGTGGTATTTCTCACTGCTACTACTCTCTTCCAAATGGCCTTGTATTCACCCTTAAGCCCAAAGTGCAAGGAAAATAGCTTCACATCTTATGTTGCATTCCTGCCAATTAAAAGATTAAAATCATAAGTTGACATTTAGCGCCATTCTCTGGCCATGTAACATAAGAGGCATAGTGACTAGAGGATTCAGCCTTCCTTCCCCAAACCTCATGGAGATAACCCATTCTCACAGGATATCTATGGAGATTCTCAGTCATCCAGGTCATGGGTGTTCCAAAGTTGCTTTTTCAAAAGGCAACTGGCCTTTCTTTGTTTTTCCTTGAAGATATTTTGCTTCTCATCCAAGACGCTTCTTCATGAACTGAAGAAACTTCCTGGATGAGAAGCAAAACATCTTCAAGAAAAAAACAAAGTCCAATTGCCTTTTGAAAAAGCACTTTTGGGGCATTCTCAAAAGAAATAAACACGATTAAACTTTACTTTTTTAAAAAATGAAATGATTCCCCCCCCCCCATCTTTTTCATTATTGAACTTTAAGTGTGGAAATAAAGTACTGCTGCAGATAAAGAGCTGTCTGCCCCTAGACTCAACATACATATCACTTACTTCTATAAAAATAAAACAAATACCTTTGCTTCTTTTTCTGGACCACTCCAGCTTCCTGGAGATTCCAAATGTTTATCAGAGGCTATTGGGAAGATTTTTCTACAGATTTCTCCTGATCGTTTTAAAAAGAGGAAATGTTCTATATATCCAGAGGGGAAGAGTCTACATATCTCACTCATGGGGATATAAAATGGGACTCTCTAGTCTTGCATGCAGGCTACTTTTGTAAGAGATTTGGGTGGGGTTGTTTTTTTAAAAAAAAGTTGGCAAGTTTCAGCTTTTATTATTATGAAGTATTAAATGAAACACATTGCATAATAGATGGAGTCTATAATTTCTTGCATGGCTGAAGCATTCCAAATCTCCTAGAAGATAGCTAAATGTATACATACCCATTTCCTTAAGAAAATGAATGCATAGCTCTTAATGCTACTGTTTTTAACTAGCCATACAGACGGTAGAGCTGAGCACAGATAACCAAAGCTTTCTTTGCATTCTCTTTTACTCTTTACTCTCTCACTGCAGTACAGTTCTGTCAGTAAGACATTGTTTTACCATGTATAAAAGCCTTCACTGTATCCCAGGCAATCTTCACACTTGCTTATCATCTATTTATTTGAAAAACAAAATCATTTTTTTAAAATTGATCAATAAGCTAAGGATCATCTAGCTGTGCCATTTGAAAATACTATCTTACATCAAAATGGGTTTTCTTACATAAACCCAATAATATTGTAATTGAATCAATACAGATGGCCTTTGATTTACGATTGGTCATTTAATGACCATTTGAAATTATAACAGGAAAATTACTTCTGGTCATCATAAAATGTCATACCTCTTACTCATTCACACACTCACACACACACACATATGCCTCATATGACCACATTTCAGTCCTTAGCAACCAGTTCACATTTATGACCAGATGCAGTGTTCTGTGACTTTGCTGGTTTCCAGAAAACGAAATGTCAGTTCTGAAGAATTGGTACCTACTTATGACCATGGTGTTCACTTAATGACCATAGTGGTTTTCTTAACAACACCACATAAAAAGTCATAAAATTGGTTCTGATCACATGGGTACCTTGACTTAAACCACAGTGAGTTACAACTATAAATCTGGTAGATCTTCATAATTCTTGCCTGTTAATTATGAAATAATCTAAATATAAACATGCACTCTACAGATCTGATGAAAAAGCATATTCCTAATTAAATTTGTCTTTATACAGGATTGACCAAATTAATTTCCTGAACATATGCATAGAAAGCACTCTGACTCTAGGAGGGTTTTTGCCAGAAATTTTATCCCAATTGACTATAAGTTCAAGATGAAATTAAAATCTCTAGCTACAATTACGTGTTCTACCCATAAGCTAAAAGTTTTGTGAAACAATTGTGCAAAATGTTTGTTCATTGTTAGACAATAAAAAATTATATAAGCCATCTGACTGTTCCCAGGACTGATCATCAAAATGATATAATAACCATGAGTATCCAAAATTTCCATTTCACAATTAAGATTCCATAATTGATATTGCTAGTCCTCTCATTATTTTTGCAGTTTTCATTTATTGTACATGAATCTGATCCAGCCAATTCTTACCCAGTTGATCTTTTCACCAGGAAAAATGTGAGTTTTCATGCAAACACCAAGAATAAGGCTCGCTTCTTTTAGATGTACCTCTCAATCCTTTACCTTTCCACGATACACAGAATGTATGTCATCGTTTTAAGTAAGAAGAAATATTAGAAATATATATTTCTATACTGACAACACTGAATTTGATCCCACGTTGAGGTCAGAAGGCAAATTACAATCTTAATAAACGTCATGTTCTATTTATGAAAAGAAGTCTGCTATATTGAAGATTTATTTTTATTTAGTTATTGATATGATGGTTTTCTAAATTTTATTTCAAGATTATGTGGTGGTTGGTGTGTTTGTTGCCTTGTTCAGGTGTGGTTTTGCCAAACTTACCAAATTGTCTTTCTGTTGCTCAGATATGGGGCGATGTTTATCTTGCTGAATCATTTCTTGCTGCTGATGCTGCTATCCTGTATTATGGCTTTAACATGAGGCAAAGTGCAGATTTATTATTTTTAATCTCATTTTGTCCCATCACTTCAGGGTTATTTTGTTATGATGAAAGGTAGGTAATAAATTTTCTAGATTTCATTTCACCTAAAGAGTGGGACTGGAAATTCTTATTGCTGAAGGTAGAGATTAAAGTACCAACAGCCATTAGATAATTATTTCCTGCTTTGTAGATAATTGTTGACGTTTATAGCCTTGTAGCCACATTGTTTCCACTGTGTGCTGTGAAAATATCTTGAACTGAATCCCATCTCTGGTGTGTTCTTGACTTTTGTACCTCCATTTAAGGTTGACCTTGGTTAATGCCTACACTTTAAAGTAAATTGACCACCATAACAATCTCAGATAGCTTTCACACATGCAATGGCAGAGCCTGTATTCATAGATAATTCATGACATAGTCAGCCCCACAAGCCCCAGCAATATCACCAGTGGAGAGGAATGCTGGGAGTTGTAGTTCAATGAACCTAGATGGATGTCTATATAGAGAAATTAAATCTTACAAAAGCTAGTGTGGGTAGAAGGTTAGGCTAGTGTCTGAATTCAAAACCCTGCTTCACTTGGTGTCTTGGATCTGTCATTCTGTGCTCACTATTCCATCTCACAAAGTTGTTATAAAGGAAAAGTCAGACCATTATGATTTGTTCCTGAATTTGAGGATGGGTAGAAATAAAAAATAGAATGTGGCATTCAAAATTAGCAAAAACCAATATTTCCTAGAGAATAAAATATATAAGTATGCAAATTCTTTGCCTTTACTCATTGCGTGTGTGTGTGTGTGTGTGTGTATATCTATATATATCTCGCTAGTCCACGATGCCGCGCGCTAAATCAATATGTTTTCCTCCAGCGATGAACGAGTGGGTGCCCATCGCCAAAGACTACGACCCCCTCAAAGCCGGAAGCATCGATGGCACGGACGAAGAGCCCCACGACCGAGCCGTCTGGAGGGCCATGTCAGCCCGCTATATCCCCAACAAAGACGTTTCCGGAGACCCCCACCTGACCCTCTTCGTCGCCCGGCTCAACCTGCAAACCACGGAAGAGAAGTTAAAAGAGGTTTTCTCCCGCTACGGAGACATCCGCAAGATGCGCCTGGTTCGGGATCTGGTTACGGGTTTTTCCAAAGGCTATGCTTTTATCGAGTATAAAGAGGAGCGGGCGCTCCTGAAAGCCCACCGCGACGCCAACAAGCTGATCGTCGACCAGCGAGAAGTCTTTGTCGACTTTGAGCTGGAAAGGACCCTCAAAGGGTGGATCCCCCGCAGGCTTGGGGGCGGTTTTGGCGGTAAGAAGGAATCGGGCCAGCTGCGCTTCGGAGGCCGAGACAGACCCTTTAGGAAGCCCATCAACTTGCCTGCCATGAAAAACGATTTTTACAACGAAGGGAAAAGAGAGCGGGCTTGGTCCCGGGGAGGATCGAGGGATTGGAAGACCGGGGAACGAGATTACGAGAGCCGCCGAGAGTCGCGGCGATCTGAACGGGAACGATCGTGGGGATACGGCAAGAGCGAAAGAGAGCTGGAGCACCGGGTCAGGGAAGAGCGAGGCAGAGCCGCGGAGGGGAGGGAGCGAGAGAGGAAAGACCGGAATCGCGAGGCCAAAGACAGCAAGGGATGAAGGCCGCCCCTGAGGGGACATTTCCATCAAATGCTGCTCGGTTGGAGGAGAACATCCCAAGCGGAGACCTCACTTCCGAGCCAAGCTGGGTTGTCGTCTGGAATCAGCAGACTTTGCGGGCAGGAATGGCGACTTCCCAGCTGGAAAAGAGTGAATGTGGTACCACAGGCTGCCCTCGCTTGATAGTTGTGCCCGTGTCTTATTCCAAGATCTGCTGAACGATGGATCCCAAATTCTCAACATTGATATTACCGCCTGTTATATCTGAAGTGGCCAAAAGGAGAGAGCTGGTTTAGGATTGCCACCCCCGTCCTACATCCTTTAATTCTTGAAAAGGTCTGGATTAAAATAAGGCCTTGATTCCACCGGGAGAAACCTTCCTCCAGGCAGAAGGGTAGCTGTTACCCTAAAAAGTGAGGTAGGATTGAATTGTAGAGATGGGATGTGAGGGACTGAGACCAAAAGACTGTTTACGAGTCAGTGAAATCACCCGGAGGCCTCTTGTTAATTCAGAAATAAGTTTATTTAGCATATTAAAAAGAGTTCTACCGTTTGATATTGTTCTCTCTACTAGTCGCAGCCAAATCTTCTTTATTGCCTTTAACTATCTTAACACCCTGAATCTTGAATAAAAATTAAGCGTATCCTGTGGTTGCATGATTGCTTGTTACCCTAGAGCATGGGTTTCGAAATTCGGCAATGTTTGAGACTTGGGGACTTCAACTCCCAGAATTCTGGCTGGGAATTTTGGGAATTGAAGTCCATAGGTCTTAAAGTTGCCAAGTTTTTACACCCCTGCCCTAAAGCTTCCCAGATAATTGTGTTAAGAGAGAATACAGAGGGTGGGGATATTCAGCCAAGGGTTAACCCGTGAAGTGTGCAAAGCAACTTAAATCCATAAAGGGCTGTTTGGATGCGATTAGAAGTGTCCTGAGCATTTCCTGTTGGCTGGGGAATTCTGGGAGTTGAAGTCCACACCTTTGAAAATGAAAAACACCGTTGTTTTTTTTCTGAGGTTTGATGAATAAATCCCCTTTCGTTTTTTCCCCCCGTTGCCCCTCAGTGTTCATGTTTCTAATTCCAGCAGCTAAGCGATCGTCCATCGTGCACCCAATTCAGACCGATTAAACCTTTTCAAGGCAGCTTTGATCTCATCCAGAAAGAGGGAAGGGAACCTATTCAGAGGCTGCCGTTGTGTCAAGAGAATTCAGAGCAAACCACAAGGCACCGTTTCCCTGGACATCGCGTTGCAGAGGCACTATAAATAAGCCACAAAATATATCTCCTCCTGAATCCGTGTTTAAAGAGACCCCAAACCCCACCCCACCCTCTCCAGAACAGTTCCAGAAGACTTCTGCACAACTCTGCTTGAGATATGGAGCAGGACATTTAGCAGAAGGAAGCAGAGAGGGAGACGGGAACGAAATAATATATTTAAAAAAAAAAACACGCCCTTTAAATAAGGTGTGTCTGGAACAAGGCTCATCAGTCCTTAGCACAGCATTTCTTCAGGAATGGCCCAGATCCTTTTTTTAAAAATAAAAAATAAAAATTGGGAGAGGGGGAACGGATAAAAGGAAGCAATTGGTGATGTGACGTTCACCCACAAGTCAGCAGAAGTCAAAAGGATGGCATCTTTGCGATGGCGGGCTAGAAGGAATCGCCGCATTTTGCTTCCCAAATCCAAACTGGGGTTCTGTTGCTTGCAGGACGAATCTGGTGCGCCAATTCTGGTTTAATGCATCTTTGACCCCCCACCCTGAGCTGAGAAGAGCGCAAGACCGAGACGGTGGGTGGGTGGGTGAACAGGCGCCATTCGCCACAGGAGGGCTTCCGTGTTTCTGCGTTTGGCGCCTCGGGTACAAGCGAGAGTTCTGGGTTCGGGTCACAGGTGCTGCAGAGCTTCTAACCCTTGTTCGGTGTAGACGGCATCTTTGTTCCGGTCGGCCCACTCGCCGAAGGAGCCATGGAAGGAGGCGTTTCGCTGGGTGGCTTGCAGCCGTCTCTTGTCGCGGGAGAAGAAGCTAAATCTGGCGCAAAGCAAGAAGACACCATGTGGGTTAGAAACCTGAAGCAACATCCTGGGACGCTTTACGGGGTGGTGGGGTTATAGCAAGCTCTGTAACCTGGCTTTATTTTAATCGGGGGTGGGGGGGGACGGACTAAAATCCAGGTTTAATATTATAAAATTA
>JANHFL010002406.1:129474-141107 GCA_032468155.1 Oxyrhabdium leporinum
AAGGAAGGAAGGAAGGAAGGAAGGAAGGAAGGAAGGAAGGAAGGAAGGAAGGAAGGAAGGAAGGAAGGAAGGATGCACCTGTGTTTGTTTGTAGCCATATCAAACTGATAGTTCAATGAGGCTGTTCACACTAGAGTTGCCATACTGCAGAAGAATTGCCTAAATGCTGCCTAAAGTCTAGAACAGAAAGTACTGTAGATTTATTGCTTTGCCAGATCAGGCCCATGATCTCTATCTAGCGTTTCACATTCCCATATAATTACTTCAGTTCCTTGGAAAGCTCACCCAGATATAAAATACTATAGAGTTGTAGTTAGGATTCCTGTTCTAAAGTTCTATGTTGTTTCTTCTCAGAGTTCCAAAACAAGTGTGATCCATCCGATTAAGGCTGAGAGAAATGTTAGGAGAAATTGTTTTGAAATTAAAAAAACACACAAAAAACCCTCACCCTAAATAAAATCATCTGAATGAAAATTATTTAATAAAAATTCCATAGGTACAAGGAAGTAGAGGAATTTATTCTGAACTACCAATACTTATAACTGTGCTATTAACTGCATAGGACATCCTATCTCTTTCTTTACCCTTTATAAAGACTAAACCAAGAGAAATTCCACCAATAGGAGGAGAAGGAAGAACCAGCTAAAGAGAGATGTGATGCAACAGAGATCCAAAAGTATTCTTTGGCCTTAAGAATTGACACAACTTTCTTAAGTTTCTTAAGACACAACATTCTACATAAAAATTGATATTTTCCTCCTTCTCCTTGATGCTTTCTAAACTACTGGGTTAAACTCTAACCCAGAATCATAATGGTCATGATAGCTGGGAACTGTAATCTAAAACATCAGGATTATCTCGGATTAGGAACCTGTGACAAGCTATTTATTGTACATTTAAAAACTAACTGCTGAGGTGCAGGTTTTCTAGAGTTCAAGGAAACCTGAGGTTCCCACCTTTAATTCAACACAATGCTGAATGCATGTTATCACAGTCAAAAGTTCTGTGATTTCCCAACTCTCTCTATTCTCCAGATTGAATGGATGACAAGCATGTTACCTGGTCAGTTCTTCCAGAAATGTCAAGTAAAGCAAGATTATTATTATTTTATCAGGGAATCAGATGCATTATGTGTTATAGCAGCTTGGAAAAAGCAAACTACATTTGTATGGTTACACACATGTTCTCAAATATTTTTTGAAACGAAGAGCAACATACATTTCTCATATTTTATTTTATTTTCTGGAGATTTCCTTTAAATTGTGCAAAGGTTTAATGACTTCTAGTCTGAAATTAACAAACCAGACAAAATAATGCATTTATTTAAAACATTCATGTCTTGCCTCCCATTTAAAAGAAACCCAAATAGTTTACCATTAAAGTAAAACTGATCTCAGAGAAGTTAAAATTATCATAGTGTGGTACTGAAGAATTGAGAGAAATCCTTAAGTGGGGATAGTCTCTATTATCAATGCCCACTTTACCTATCCAAAAATCTGGAAGAGGCTTTCCAAAGAAGATCTCAATGTTACATCAAGCAGTCAGGAGGGAAAAACCTTGATGGGAAGGGATCAAAGTAAGAATCAGCCAACAATTGTGACTGACACCATCCCTACTGATGCAACTGATGAGTGACGAAGTTGACATTCATGCGGGCAAGTGCCAATATGGCAGGTAATAAGTACATTTGTCAGCTTGCTATCCTCCATTCCAACAATGGATGCAACAGGATTCTATTGAACACCGCAGCTCTTCTTTCCATTCCTCCAAAGGCAACTGGTAACAGCATTTCAAACTGCGTTTGCAGGTAGTCCAGCAGCCAATAGAGCACTACTAACCTATTTCAATTAGACATTTTCTTTGTATAGGTAATCCCATTTGTTTTGTTTCTGTCATCCTGAGAACTAATTTGAGATGTTGACTGAGCTGAGCTGAGTTGAGAATCAGTTTGAGATGTTGGAAGATTCTTAGCAATGTGGCAGTAGTCCTTATATCTTCTTGATCATATGCAATTGGACCAGTACTTAATATTACAGCATATAGGCAATCTGGTGTGTAACCTCTCATTTTTTAAAAGGAGCAGGTAGCAAATAATAGAAAAAACTATTGGCCGATTCTTAAGAACTACTAGCCAAGCAGAACTGAGGCACGGTAAGCTATCCATGACACATTTGCACAGCTTTTAATCAGGTCAGTTAAAGACTGAGCAGCTACATTCATAAAAACACACTCAGTTTGATTTTAGCCTTCAAGGCAGACCTTTTTTCCCCATTTTGGGAGTTTGCACCAAACCCAACCAATCTGGCTATGATTCAATATATTGTGTTTACCTAAAAAAAATGAATTTGTTCATTAATGGAATTATGTATGCTGTGCAAATACAGCCCAGCAGTACAAAGCTGCCCATTTCTTTGAACATTTGCATTCATTCTCATTTTTCCCTTCCATATTTATTAGAAATTATAAATATGATTATAAATGGATTATAATGAGAACTCAGGTTTTTTCCT
Organism: Oxyrhabdium leporinum; assembly: GCA_032468155.1. Taxonomy (NCBI): domain Eukaryota; kingdom Metazoa; phylum Chordata; class Lepidosauria; order Squamata; family Cyclocoridae; genus Oxyrhabdium; species Oxyrhabdium leporinum. Next base: position 131,985 of record JANHFL010002406.1, read on the forward strand.
GTAGTCTAGATTTACAACCCTCCATTTCTTAGAAGTTTAGAATGGTACCTGTTTTGTTTAATGTTAGATAAGCCATTGAAATGATGGTGTTGTGGTCATTAAAGAATGGTTTTTAAAGGATTCTAAATTTCAATACTTCTCTTTTTCTTCAAACGTGGCTTTCACCTTGAAAAACTTTGTAAAGTCCAACAGAACTTCAAAAACATTATAGAGAAATAAAGTGTCAAGGCCAATAGTTAGCATCCAGGTTACAAAGGGGCAACCTGCATTTTCAATCATCGATATTTCATGAAAATATATTAAGGTCACCTATGATAACATAACCAGTGAAACAGTCCATAAAAGCCAAAATCAGACTTCCTACAACCTGGAACCTAATGTGCTAATATAAATCCCAGAATCTCCAAACAACATAACATTGAATAGCATTTTTTGGAATGGCACAGCGGTCCCGATACATCTAAAGGGTATTAAGCTGGAGAAATTAATCTTAGTATTTTGCGTATTCTGACCAGTCACCTCTCACTTCCAAAGCTTGCCAAAAACACTCTCCAAGAAAAGGAAATGATTGCAAATGAAGTCATTTCTTCCATACCAGGAGACAAATGGAGAGAAATCCCAGCCTTCTTCCGTTTTTTGTCTTCAGGGCATTTTTGGAATTTCCTTCAGGAAGTAAAAGGCTGCAACCTAAAACATTTCTTTCATTTGTCAGGCAGCTGAGTTTTCCACCAGAAAATGTTACAGAGATGACACACAACCTAAGAAGGTGAGGGTTATCTTTGTAACCCAACTGCATCCTGTAACTTTCAATAAAGTCTGAGGAATTATCTGGGGGTTGGGAATGAAGAACCAGCATGAGGCACAGAAGAGCCATCTAAATCTCATATTCCCTCTGAACCAGCTGTCCCCAACTTGGGGTTCTCCAGCAGTCATTGGTTGGAAATGAGGGGAGCTATGGTTCAATGCCACTGCACAACTTCCAAGTTTACTGCAACGTTTGGAAAGTGTAAGTTCTCATTGGTTGTGCCTCCGTAGAAAATCTGCTTTGGATTTCAATTGTTTTGATACATCATAAAATGAGAACTTCACAGAAATGTTTTGTAATGGAATAAAAGTCTAGCAAAGCTCACAAGATGTATTAAAACTCAGGATTTTAGCATATATAAATCCTGTATGCTTGTAATCAGAAATAAGATCTAATATGTTCAATAGAGGCTTCATCCAGTTAAGTGGATATAATAGGATTGAAACGTATTTTTTATATGATGGGGGGAGAATACTGTGTATTCTTTCCTTTAAAAAAATAACCCAAAATTATTCTAACCAGAGTGAACATAAAGCCTTGTAGGAAATATTAGTTTCCCATTTATCTCTTTCATTCCTTAATTTGAATAGGACAGTATTACATACATGGCATGCGTGAATGTAAGAAAAATACGTTTTGTTTTTTTATATAGTTTTGAAAAAGTTGTAGAGATATTTTCAGGGCTCTCACCCACACACGTGCTTCAGATTTCTGTAACAAGATTTTTCTCAGTTGTTGAGCACTGTACTTGAAAAGAACTACTTGATGCTATTCCATGTAACCTACCTGCAATGAAATTATTCTTGCAATTATAATTTACTTTTTCTCATTCAGCCTTCCCTGGCTTGATGTCTGTCAGATTACAATTCCTTGCTAATTGGCTAGGAAGGAAAGGAGTTGTATCCCAGAACATCAGGAAGCAATCAGATTGGGAAATGCAGCTTAACCATTCTCATTTGAATCTTGGCTTGTTGATCTAAGAACCAATATTAAGATATTTGGGATAAACCCTACAATGCAACACTTTCAAAGTAATGTTTGCCTATAACAAACGAATTGTTAGAGTATGTCCATGTATGTCATGCATAGATACCATGATTAATACTGAGCTGTCCTTTCAGCGCAGAAAGGAAATGAGTACTTCCATAGGATTCTTAAAGTATCCTGCCAAAGCTATAACAGAGCCATGTATGACATCAAAGGAAGGGTAGTTCAATGTACAGTTTATACAAAATCCCAGTTTATTAATACTTAAAGGTCAATGAAGCTATATTGTACAACCAAGTCAGAAACATTTTACATATTTTTTTAAAAATTGCACTGAAAATAATGCTGAAAGGGCCAATAACCTTGTTTCTAACGTCCACCTATGAACTCAGCCAATACTTGTACATTAATCTGTGGGTTGCACCTACTTTGCTTTTGACAATAAAGCTCAATAATGCAATATTGATGGATTAACAGCCACAACAGTGGAGACACTGCTGTCATTTTCATTTTTTTTTAACTTAAAACTTTGGATCCTCCCAGATGTAAAACATGGCCTCTTCCACTGAACTCTGATGATTTTAGGAGTTGCATCCCTCACACATATTTGACCGTAAGCAGCACCTTCAGAAATTCTTTCTTTCACACAACTGCTATAAGCACAAGAATCCACAATATCCTCCTTTGCAACTGATTGATCTTAAGTTGAAAAGACAGACGTACATCCCAAGTAATTAATACGGGGAACTTTCCTTCAGGTTGGGATGAAACTTGAATTTCTCATAAAATTGAAGACAACCAGTCCAGATATAAAATAGCATCTATGCTTATTAGCATCTTTACATTTTATATTGACTCAAATTAAAATATACACATACATACACAAACACAAAATAGCAATTAATGCTGTAATAAAATACATTCATTTAATACAAATAATACTTTCCATGAATGGACATGGATTTGCAGTCAGTGGACACCATTTAAAATGAAAGGACACATAATAGTTATACAAGGATTTTAAGTGTGGATATTTGCTGAAGTTGCAGAATGGCCCAATCTTATTTCTTTGTTCATTTCTTAGAAGTCTTAATATCTGTGATTCATCTTTCAGCCTAAACTATATCTCAGAAATCAATACAAAATGTTGCACATTGAGGTAAACGTCCCCTTAATCATGTATATATTCATATCTCCAACTAACCAGAAAAAAATGTATGGTCACAGCAGACAACTAACCAAATATGTGACAATATGAGAAAGAAATAGTCCATGCTAGGGATTAAAATAAAACTATCAAATTGTAAAGCCCTTACACAAAGGGTTCATTCATATTTATAATGCAGTGCACACTTCTGGCTACATTTCAAAAAAGGTGTAATGCAACTGGAAAAATTGTAGGAGAGGGCAACAAAAGAGACTGAGTTTCAGTATCTTCCTTAGAAGATGATTATGAGAAATAAATAGCAATAGCGCTTAGATTTATTTACCGCTTCATGGTGCTTTACAGCACTCTCTAAGCAGTTTACAATGTCAGCATATTGCCCTCAACACTCTGGGTCCTCATTTTACTGACCTCAGAAGAATGAAAGACTGAGTCAACCTTGAGCTGGTCAGGATCGAACTCCTGGCAGTGGGCAGAGTTAACCTGCAATACTGTGTTCTAACCACTGCACCACCACGAATAAACAATTTACATAGCAAAAGAAAATAGGAAATTTTGTATGCTGCGTAGAAAGAAAACAGGAAAATATGTATTCTTCACAAAGAACATTAGGATTCAGAAAAATCATCCTAAGAAGTTGATTGGAAAGAGAGGAAAAACAAAAGAAAATATTTCGTCACATAGCACATAATTAACCTGGTTGAATTCTTTAACACTAGAAAGGGCAATGGCCATTAACTCAAAAAAGAAAAGGATAAATTCATGGGGAGCCGGTCTATTAATTTTGAAGAGCTATAGGTTAGAACAGCCTATCTCCAAATATTAGTCGCAGACCAACAGTAGTAGATGGGTATGGCTCCGTCTCTGCTTGCAAGCACCCCCTGCTCAGCTGTTTGATCAATGGGTGGGGGGGCAGGAGGAAGAATAAGGAAAAATATGTATCCTACACAAAGATAAGGGAGGTCATACAAAAAAGTTAACTGAAAGGAAAGTAAGGTCTCCAGCAGGGTCATTCTTAACATTCTTATGATTACCAGGAGCAGAAATGGGACATGGCTGACGGTTAAAACTCTGTATATAAGCTGCTGTTAAAAGTTATTAAAATGCAACTCGTTATTGAAAGCAGCATATTTATCAGCTTTTTTTAAAGATTCAAATGACACACCTATTAAGTTCAAACAGCCCCAGTGTAATTCACATGTATCACAGTCTCACTAATTCCTTGAGGATTCAACTACAACCAGGAGTATGGGGCTATGTTCCTCAGAGTAACCCATAGCAGTCTCCAGCACCTAATTCCCATTGATATTCCACTGATGATTAAGTGCCAAAGGGATACACGCACCTGAACAACTCTTAAGATAAAATTCCACCCCGGTTCTTTTTCTATTATTCAGAATATACTAGCATATTTGCTTCCCTTGACAAGGGAGTTAATTGAAGAAGACTGTCAATCCAATACAGCAAGAACTTTGTTTCAGGGGTTCAGGAGTTTTACCTTGGAGGGGAACAATTTGAAGATATTTCTCTCCTTCCCCACTCATACTCCCATTCAAAGGCACTGCTTATCCAAGTGTCCACCTTTCAGAGATGTATAGAGCTTGAATATTCCTAACAACCCTAAGTTGCCTCAGGGCAAACCAACATACAACATTCTCCCAGAGAGGAAATATTTTCAAAGGACACCATGTGTCTTATGCCAACAGCTGGGCCCCAATCAATACTCCATTTCCCCTTTAGACCAACTCGTTCTCACTCTCCTCCTTCCGTCTGGAGACAAGCAAGCAGAGCTATCCCCCACGTGTCAGCCTTCAAGGGGCTCAGGCCTCCATTTTGCCAAAGCTCCTAAGATGATGAGGTGACATTACCGGAGGACACAATTGTTTCTGGAGGATCCCCCTCATCTTTCTGAGGATGGGAGGAATTGTCAGATTTGCTTCGGCTGAATTCTATCCCTCCAATGATGGGTCTCTTGACTTTGGCCCCAGAGTCTGTGGTGGGACACGTACAGCACCGTACAATCTTGAAAAAGGCCCTCCGCATCTCCTTGTTGGTAAGCGTGTAGATGATCGGATTGGTGGCTGAGTTCAGAACTGCTAGTACTAAGAAATATTCAGCCTTGAAGAGGATGGGACAAGACTTAACTTTGCATCTCACGTCCAGCAACAGAAGAATGAACAAGGGAGTCCAGCAGACAATGAACACACTTAAAACAATAATCACCGTCTTAAGCAGAGCCAGTGACTTCTCTGAGCTCCGGGTTGCTTTGGCCACATTCTTCCGAAAAGTCAGCCTACGGCTCCTTGTCCTTACCAAGATGTAGATCCTACAGTAAAGGATCACAATGGCCAGTAAGAGGCCAGTAAATATACTGGTGCAAAAAAGGATATAATGCTTATGATAAAGAGGCAACACTGTGGAGCAGTTCTCCAGGAAGCCAATGCAGTTCCAGCCCATAATAGGGAGACCCCCTAATATCACAGCAATGACCCAACAGGCACTGATGAGCAGGAAGGAACGGAAACTATTGCTGCCATTATGGAGCTTCATCTTCAACATGGTAATATATCGCTCAATCGCAATAGCCAGCAGGCTGAAGACCGAAGCAGACAAAGCCACAAACATGCTTCCTTCTCTAAGAAACCACTGGGCAGGGGTGAGGGTGTAAGTCGTGGAGCCGGACAGAAGGATGTTAGCAATGTATGCCACTCCTGCCAGCAGATCTGAGAGTGCCAAGTTACCAATAAAGTAGTACATTGGCCTGTGGAATTTCTTGGTTTTCCAAATAGTCAGCAGAACAAAGATGTTCTCAAGGATGATGAAACAGCAGATAATGATGAAAACCACCGATGTTGATTTGATCTTACTTTCGGCATTCTCATTGAGCTTCCCAGTGTAGTTGTAATGCCTGCTGATGATTTCATAGTTGAGGTAGTCACTGACGTCGCTCCGGACTTTCATGTGGGGGGCCCTGGCAGAGTCCATGGTTCCAGTCTGGACTGCAGGTTTCCAAGCAACTGGTGAGAGGTGGTGTAGAATGACAGTCACTTGCTGCCCCTCCTGCTATGTTCGATGTCTGCAGTTCCTACGGCCAGTATCTCCTCTTGGGTAACCTCAGAAACCAGGACCCTTAAAAATCAAGGGAGACAAAGCAGAAGACTATTAGTTAAAGAGCATTTGATTTAACCCAGGATAACTCAAAATCCAACAACCTGAAATCCCAATATCAACTGCTATAAGGGTGTTGCAGTCTTAGTTATGCAGAAAGACAGACTATGAAGAAACAGTGGTTTGATTCAATGCTATGCCCTGCTCATATTTGACTGGTTACACTAACTACACGCAAGGCCTGCAAAAATAATAGCTTTTATCTATATGATCACCTAAATTTACTACACTGGCTAAGAAAAGCTGTTCTATGGTATAGCACAGGCTAAGTATTAGAATGTACAAACCGCAGCAGTTACATCCCAGACACTGGATACACTCACACATTAATGCTTGTAATCATGAGGATCCAGTATTTATTTCTACTGTACACATTGTTCTGATTTTTACAAGAGTGACTAAATTATATCACAGCAGGTGGCAGCACCTAGCTATCCTTGGCTGATTTTGAGAAAGCAAAGCTAGCTGGACCTGGATAATTAAATAGGATACCATCAGGAAACCCTTGGAGTGCAGACCTAACTGGGAAGTCAAAGAAAGCAAACAATCCAAAACCACAAGTCGGAAACAGCAAACTATTTCTGTACTTCTGCCAAGCAAAGCATATGGATATGCCCCTGTAGTCATCAAATTTGAACTCATCTCAAGACAGGCATTCCCTTCTTAGCCAAATTATGCAGTCTGCAACCATAACATTAATATTTTTTTTAAAGTCACCCAGGACCATACAAATGAAATCTTTTTCGATGCCCACTGATCTCGCTGAGCAGAAAAACCCAAGTGCCGAACACAATTCAAACACATGAAATTAAATCCCAGCTTTGAAAGGCAGAGCTTGAAAACAATGAAAGGAAATAGGAATCACTCAGAATTTCTGAGGCAAGAAGTTCCCACCTAATTCCATCTCAACTTCAGTTTACAAGTCACAATGCAACTTATTCCTGTCTATGCACACACCAGGGAAACTAACCCCAACATTACTGTTTATAGCCAAGTAGGAAACCTTTCTCACTCTTCAAGTACAACGCACATCAATTTCAAGACCTTAGATTGCCTGTTCCTGATGGCAGCCTGAACAATTTTAATTCCTGAAGCATCTTTCTTCAGGCGGCTGAAGTAGTGGAAAGAAAATTGTTTGGGTTGGTTCCACATCAGCAAACGAAGCAAGTTAAGCTTCAAAAAGACTCACTTTTATAGGAAAGGCTTAGAAAAAGGTCATATTTGAACAATGGACTAATTGTATCAGTTAAAAATAAAGATGACCATTAAAATGGAGGGACTATTTTTTTGTCCATTCCCCCATCACCAATTTCGCATCTCTGGAATAGACTCAGCAAAAACCTAGAGGACAAAAAGGAAAGCACTTGAACTTTTATAATTGGGAGCAGAGAGGGAGAGAGGGAGAAAGAGAGAAAAGGCTGATTTTGGGCTACAGCCTAGTATGTAGTTTGGAAGCTCACTTTCAACCGCTTAATTAGTTTGCACATGGCATTACTAGATGAAAGAAAGTGCATGGAAAGATACGAGTAAACATTCATGGTGTTTACACTAAGTATTTAAAATAGCAGATCAGTCCAACATAGAAAGCAAAGTTAAAACTTTCACTGGATGCATATGTTTTAGGATAGAAGAGAATGAAAGTTACCATTTGTTAGAAGATCTTACAGCTTATTCTTTCCTCATTATGAGCCAGGAGAAATTGAAAAAAAATGGACTCTTCGAAGAAACATGCTGGACTTCCTGATGGATGATCAGTTCACATATAAATCTTTGACTTTTAGCATACACCGTGCCAGCCTTTATGCCGTATGTACCTACCTGCTTAAATAGCTGGGTTACCTAACACAGAAATGGCATGTATCATGTTCTGTGTAAGGTAACCCAGCTATTCCACAGAACAGAACAGATACATGCCATTTCTGTGTTTGGCAGGTCACAAACATTTCCCCGTTTAAACTTGTCCACTTTTTGTCCCCAAATGTAGAACATCTGTTCTGAATAGGACTGCGAACCAGCCGCAGAAGTTTCCTCTCTGCCCAGCCATTCTCTTCCCAACCTCCTCTCTAGGAAGCAAGAGACATGGGTACCCATATTAGCCCAGAAAACATTCAACAATTAGGCTAATAGGAAAAGGGTTAGATCAGAATCATGTCAACCCACCACCGTTTCTTCCAAAGCATCAACCATTTTGTTAAACTATATGCTGATTTACTTTTTTTTAAGATATATTTTTAAGATATCAGAGAGGGTTCTGTGTGGATACTAATTATGCGCCCAAAGCACTTTGTTTTGAACTTCAGCTGAAGGCAGACATACATCAATGTCCCCCACCCCCTTAAACCTCTGCACAAAACTTATGAGGGGAATTTAATTAACTACAGGCTGAAAGACCTCTTAAGAATGATCAGGTCATCAAGCTGACTGAAACCCAACCTTCTGCAACCACGTTGTTAAAACAAGAGGTTAAAAGCAACAGCCAGAATCAAAGGGGGGACGGGGGGACGGGGGACGGACGACAACGACGACTGACTTCAGCCCAAACCTGGCAAAGCTGTAATCTCTGACTCAGAAATTAAGTCCTGATCTTTGGATCCTCCAAAACAGCCTGCTTTTAAGTCACGTTCTTTCAACATCTCTTCCAAAACTGCCTGTTTTCAGTTCCTCTGGTAGAAGAGGCAATCGGATGGCTGCTGCCTTCTGAGTTTGCCTTTTCTCCTCTATCTAGCATATAGCATGCAAATCAAGGGAGTTTTCTAATAACATCAAATATTCACCTGCAACTTTCACCAAAGGAAACATCTCTGCAAGGCACCTCTGGACCATTCATTCTGGTTGAAGACCAGAACATGTCTATCCCACAGATTTTACCCAATGGCTCGTATTCTAGGCTGATAGTATCTGCACCACCACCAGACAAGAGGGGCAAATTGCGCGTTGGAGTTATTTTGCGGGGGGGGGGGGGGGGGGGGGGGGGGGGGGGGGGGGGGGGGGGGGGGGG
>JANHFL010002406.1:156829-176111 GCA_032468155.1 Oxyrhabdium leporinum
ACAGTCTGTAAAATGAAATAAATTCATTTGTTACAGAAGACAGGTTTTCCAAATATATTGCTGTTATATTAATTGAATCTGACAGTTATCTATGAAAACAAAAGAAACAGAAATTCTTAGAAGGAAAAATCATTCAAGTTTTGTCCTAATTAAACTCTCCTATAAGAGCTGGCTGTTAAAGAGATTTCTCTCTGGTCCATAAACAGTAGTTCATCAAATGGGAAACAGAGCCTTAAAAATAAGATAAGACAACTGAATACTAAATGTCCATTAACCTTTCAAATAAAATGGAAGAGAAATGACTATTAAAAACAAAACAGAATAGTTCCAAAAATGTTCCATTAAAAAAGCATGCATGCTAAAAATGGATGAAATGACAAGTTGTGCCAGCTGAATGCAACTTCTGCCATCTAAAATCTTCCAAGACATTGTGATTCAGATGCAAACATTACATCAAAGAAATATTATGATTTTTTGTTAATATTGCCAAGCTGGCATGTAGCCAGCTGATACTTTCAACTTCTCCCTTTAACTCAAATTGCATCATCTGAATATTGTTTTTTTTTTTCAATTTGACTATTAGGGATTGACATTTAATTCTCTGCCTTCTTAAATAACTTCAGCCTACAATCCAAATGAAGCAGTATGAAAATGAAATAAAAGGCATTTTCAAAACTAAAAGGTTGTAATTTGCTTTTCAAATGACAAAAACAAATGAAGCCTCTGCCATAGAAGATTATTTCAATATATGTTTATGGCAGCAAAGTTACTATATGCACCAAGAGGGAAGGATTCAACACTACCCACTAGGGAGGAATAGTTGGCGGAATTGACAGATCTTTCTGAACTAACTTCTTTGATTACAGAAAAGGCACTATTTACATTTACTGAAACTTACATTTACATTTACTAGAAACTTCTTAGGGAATTTTGCATTAAAATGAAAAAAAATGAACTTGTGATTTATGGTTTTGATTATTAGACATGATAGATTATACAAAAAAGGGTGTTATAATGTAACTTTAGAAAGACAGGTTAAAATATAATTGTATTTATAACTGCTGTGAAGAATATTGAAAGTCGCTGCTTTGTATCTTTTTCCTTTCCTATTTTTTTTAAACTTTTTTCTTTTCTTGCACTTTTTGATTTCTCTTCTTTCTTTTTCTCTTTTCTTCTTTATTTTATATTTCTATTAGTTTGTATCTTTTTGAAAAGTTTTAACACAATTTTACACAGACACACATATGTACAAGTGAAGCCCCCCCATACTACTGATACATGAAAATAAAGTGTTAAAAATCTAATCACTAATTCTAATCTGTTTTGAATGAGGTCTCCAAAACTAGTGACACTGGTGCAAACAGCTATCCTTCTAAATCCTTTCAGATCTAGAGCCTTTTGAGGAGACTTTTGATGAATGCCAGATACCTGTTTTAATTCTCCAAATGAGATATCGAAAAAGAAAGGATACTCCTGTAAGGGAAAGATAAAGGAAGGTTTCCTCAGATATTTCACACAACTCTAACAGAGACTTATGGAATAAATTCAATTTTTACCTCAGAAGTACTGAATTTTTCAGAAACCTGAGAAGCATATTCAGGAATCTGATTTTCCCAAAGCCTTCTAGAGTAAAGCAGGAGCTATTTGAAAATAAAAAAGGCTCGTTCTTGGCAGATAGTACAAAACATTTTGACCACAGGCAGGCTTTGTTTATACATCCACAAAAGAATTTTTATCCCGGAACAGACATTCGAAAAAGAGTTGTCACTAGCTTTCCTGTCAACGTAACATCATTGTACCACTTTAAAAGGAAATAGACTGGTATTTACCAGAGCATATCAGGCCAGTAACACATATATTTTGACTCTGAGGGCTTCTGAACTTATAATTACTGCAGCCTGTTTACTGCCTATGTAGCAGTGACATAATTATCTTCTAGCCTCAGTTGTGGGCTAGGAAAGGGGCAGGAGCATCTTCAACTCTCTGCAATCATATGTGAGCTTGGTTAGAAATCCCTTACGTGTGCATTTTAAAGCCACCATTGGTTTTATTTTTTTGTTCAACCGAGGGTCTGAGCAACATTTCATCAAGATGTGGATGGAGGAGGGGGAAATGCAACAAAGAGGGAGGTGAAAAAAACAGACCACATAAAAATAAGGAGAAAATTAAGATCCAAATGGGAACAGAAAACTCTGGGTGAACAGCCTCAGAAAAGGGCCACATTCTTTCCATTCACTTTTTAAAATTTATTTTGCTCTTTTCTTCTTTAAAAAACATTGCCATTACTGCTCCAGCTAAAATTTGTGACATTTTCACTTCAATATTCAAAGAACGCAGATTTGCCACCATATTTCAGGGCTCTGCATACTTGCTATTTCTGTTCCAAGTATCATGATTAAAATGCAATCAATCTTTTAGTTTCCCTATGTGCAAAGTCTAAAAGAGCCCTATGTGTGCATCAATTATGTTCAGCTGATTTATTTGATTGTCCTACTTCAGATAAGTTTTGTTTAGAGTGGAAACAAATAAAAAATAGAGCTAAACCAAGGAACTGAAAGAAAAACTAGCAGAAAAACTTCTGGTTCAAAATTGTGGGCATCCCAAAGCTCTTCTCCTAAAACTGGAAACACTGCAATTCAAATCTTACTAGTTTTGCACATGTATCAGTTTTACATCCACAACAAAGAAGAGTGCTGTTCCACCCACTATTTTGTCTGCTATGACCTCTCTGTGGATGTCACTGAATTGGAATTTGATTTGGGAAAAAAATATTATTCCCAAATTCATAGGAACTAGGCCTGATGGAATAACTTCTTTTTCCCTTCCCTTGAAAAATTATGTTAATCCTGCCGCCATAGGTGGTAAAAAAAAAACAGGCTTTGGCCAAAAGATGCTTTGGAGTGAAATGGTATCAGATATCATTCAAGAGAAAAAGCAACCATATTATGTTTTTATATTGAGTTTTTTTAAAAAGAGGAAGAGAGAGAGAGAGAAAAGCTGCTGTGCTACAACTGGAAAGACACAGGTCACCCAAACCCTTTCAAATAATTCCCTTTGCAATTGCCAGGATACACCCCCAAATACCCTGCCTTTGAAAGGGATGATAAATATGGGATGTTCTCATCCAACCCAAGAAAGAAACGTGCTATTTACCACTGATGATTGTAATTATCACTTGGAAGGTAGGATCTTAGAAAATTTATCCCGTCCAAAAGACTGGAGGATTGACAGATCTAATTTTAAATTGGCTGTGGGAAGGGGATGTAATTTGAATCAGAATGTAATTTTTGATACTAAAGCATTAATACTATAAAAATACTCCGCATTCACTCATAATCTGACTTTTCCATCCTCAGAAAACCTCAAAGTCCCTTCATATTATAATAAAAGAAACTGGTTTATCTTATAATCATAAGCTGCAGAACTACTATGGAAATAAAGAATGGGCATTGGGGCAATATAGATTAAGTCTGGCTCCACTCTTACTAGCTCCCACAACAAACTAAACAGCCTGCAATCTGAGAAATATGAAAAAGAAGATAAATTCGTTGTTCATTGTAGATGAATTCACCAATTGAAAAATGCCATTTTTAGAGGCCAAGTCATGGTGGAAACTAGCAGTGTGAATGGAAGTCTGTACCAAGTCAATACAAAATATTTTGTAATAGTCCTGTAGAATTATCTGCCATAAATGTATCATGATAGTCAGTTCACTAATATCATAAAACAGTATGTCCATAAATGGAGTAACAAAAGCCAGCCTCCACATTTCGGAATTAAGAAGCAAAGCTTCGTATTTGGAAGATCTAAGTTCAAAGATTTAGATTCAAAGAAAAAAAGCATCCTAAGGTCCAAAGTACACACATGAATGAATGGTCAACTAGCTCCTATGAGATGCTGAATAATATCTTTCATACTGTCTGTCTGTCTCTCAGGAATATTAAAGGGGCCCCTGAGGAGGTATTTTCTTCTAAACAGGAGTGAGCATCCTAAATTACTTTTTGTGGCACCCCTAGACTTGGGATTTTACCACAGAGTTTTTCAGAAAAATGTGACTTCACTTATTTCTGGTATATATCATAAGGTGTCCACTTCCTGGGAGTCCCTGAATCTCTTCGCCAAATAGTAGAGCAATGAAATAAAAGACAGGGACTTCAGGTCTTCAAAAAATTGTGCAAAATAAACCCCTCTTCAATGCTAACCAACCATGCAGCAGAAAATATGAGATGAACACATTAAAAAATATTAATGCATTTAATTTAGATCATGGTTGTCCAACCTTTTGGCTTGCCCAAGCCCCATTGAGTGCAGACAAATTGTCTTGGGCTGTGTATAAAATATACAATATAGTTAATGATATAAATAATAAACTTCCCTTTAAAAAAATATTTTTATTATCTTGTGGGGCAGCATTACTAGGTGTCTAGGACCGCAAGCGGCCAGTGGGTCAGACACGCCTGATTTAGATGGTATGGAATATTTCAGTCATGTTAATTGCTCTGATGAAAATAGATTCCCCAAATGTAAACATGCCTGCCTATGAAAGTTTACTCAGATGCGTGTCAATTGTTTTATTTATATCAACATTTGAAGGCTATAAACAGATATACATAAAATTACAGCTTTTGTAAGTAGCCTCAGGATAAATATCAACCCACATTATGTATGGCTAGAATTAAGCTGAAATTGATTTTATATGGGAATAATATGTGTATGTACATTTATGTCATATGTAATAAAATAATCTTCACCTGTGAATGATATTCTGGGTACTCTGTTAACAGAAAACATGGTGGAGCTTGTTTTTTAATCAGCATATTTAGAATTGTCTTTTAAAACAGCTGGCTCCCTTGGCAGTATATTTTTGCATCTAACACAATTGGGATTTCATACTGCTCGTGCATATCTTGAACAGCAGCACTATATGAAACTCCTAACAGAGATGGGGAACTCTGTTCTTCCTCTTTTATTTGTTTAACACTCTCTTTCAGATTACTTAGAATAGTGATTAGCAACTTGGCACCCTCCAGATGTTTTGAATTACCAAATCTATAGTCCCCAACCACTGGTTATGCTGAGTGGTTCTTATGAGAATGGTAATTAAAAAATGGTGGGGAACAAGTTTTCCAATGAAGACATCATTAGATGTATTCAAATGAAAGTTAAAGAGCCATCTGTCTGGGATAGCAATAGCAGCAGCAGCACTTAGATTTATATACCGCTTCACAATGCTTTACAGACCTCTCTAAGCAGTTTACAGAGTCAGCATATTGCCCTCAATAATTTGGGTCCTCATTTTAACCAACCTCAGAAGGACGGAAGGCTGAATCAACCCTGAGATGGTCAGAATCAAACTCCTGGCAGAAATAGTGTTAGCCACTATGCCACCACAGCTCCTGTGCCACCAAGGGATGCTTGAAAACTGAAGCTTGAATTTAAAACTTGTATGCATATATTTAGTTATGTATGTGAACATAAATCAGAGTTCCTGCATTGAGGATTAACATAGATGGTTTAAATAGCATTTGGCATGAATCTAATATTCTGTTCTTTCATTCAGATTAAAAGTTAATATCAGGTTGCATGCTTGAGTAGGTGTTCGGAACTTTTATCCAACGGGCGGGGGGGGGGTGTAACTCTGAGGCTCTAGGTTGGGCATCTTTGCTCTATGCAAAGGTGGGGAACCATGGCCCCTTTATGATTTGTGAACTTCAACTCCCAGAATTCCTGAGCCAGCCAAGGAGTTGAAGTCCAAAGGTCATAAAAAGGCCATGGTTCCCCCACCACGGCTCTATGGGATAGGCAAAACAGCTTCTCAGATAAACATTCCAAATGAATTGACCGTAACATTTCAACTTTCTAATACCCACTCCAATGTTCTATAGAGTTATTTCATTTTGTGCCCTTTAGGCGTCTCACCCACTTCTGCAAGAGATCAAGCTACCAATTGTGCTACAAAAGGATTTGTTTCAAAGGGGAGGCATTAAGTGTATGCATTAAGTAGATTTACTCACAATAAACATATGGAGGCAGCATTTGTGCTGAAAACAAAATGGAACCTAGGAAGAAGAAATCCTTAAGCACACTGTTACTTTCGGTAATTGAAGGGAAGTGAACAAGTAAAGGAGCCTCTCACATAATTTCCTTGCTGAATTAGCTCATATAGGTACACAAATATGCCACATTTACATCCCTTTCTAAAACTTACTTAATGCTGGCCTGAAACACAAAAGCAACAATGTGGAGTAGCCACATCACAAGTTAAGTTGCAATAGAAGAGATGGGATCTTTAACTAGGTAAATACCTAAACTTGAAAAAATATGCTCATATTCTAAATCCCTCAGTTAATATCTTCTGAGACGATAAGGCTAGAGTTCCACAGATCATGTAGGCATTTAGAAATCTGAATTCATGCATACTACAGTTTGTTGTGCAAAGTTTCAATGCTACCCAAAAATATGGTGGCTATATAAACAGTGTCTTCATAATCACTCTCCAAAGAGAATCAATCACTCTCCATGTCGCATGTTTCTTGGTTCATTTAATTTTTATATTGTTACAATTAAAAGGCACTTGGCAGTCCACAATATAGTTCACAAGTTATATAAAGCTAAAAACAGTGGGGTAATATGTTCCTTGCTCAATAAACAAACTGCTGGATTATGTGTCAACTGTAGGTTACAAGAACCATATAAATAGCACAATAGTAATCCATTTGGGTAACAATGAGGCTGTGAGTTATGGTTGGGAGCTTCTCTTACCACTCCAGATAGGCAGCAACCGGTGTCAGCGTTCCATCCAAGTTCCAATAAATCACTCAGCACTCAGATAAGTGTTAATCTAAGTAAGAGTTTATTAAAGAAACCATGTTGGCACATCTGGGAAAAACCTGAATCTGAAGGCCCAGGTTTTTCCCCACCCAAAAGAGAATTACAGAACCACCTTCTTTTGCTCATCATAGATCACCTTCCCCAATCATAATGGTTACCCAACATTCCATCTTCTGTCTCGGCACTCCTCTTCCAGGTACCGCACAGAACGGCCTTGACATTCTTGGAACATTCTTAGAGTAATAATGTTTTGACTATACCCTACTAACTGCATGAGAAAGTACTCCCTCTCTATTTCTCATCTGTAATTATGTGACAGCCTGCGGAGGCCTCAAATTCATGGCTTCAAAGGCTGACAGTCATGGCCAACTCACTGCAGGACAATTCAACACTGTCTCAATCATTTCAATCAGTTATTTTTTATTATTGGTGACCACAGTTTTGTTGAAATATTTGTAACTCTTATGTTTCTGGATTGACTTTGTTATTATTGGCCACGGTTCTGTTGAAATTAATTCAACTTTTGTATTTGTTGAATTGTCCACTGGTGAGTTATCCCATTCTGGCCTGGAACGGCCCAGAGGTGCCAGGCTCAGTCCAACCTGCGGGGATCTCTGCATCCCCCGCAGGTGGTCATTGAAGCCAATGAGTTCATAGCCATTGCAAAATGGAGGCTGGGGGAAGGGAAAAGGCAGTACTTTCTCACCAGCACAGCGAAGGATGATGTAAAGTTGACTGAGGCTTGGTCTGCAGATAAGAAAAAGACAAAATCACAATACATTCATGTTTGTACCACACTTTGGTTCAAGTGGAGAAGGGCCCTATGATGGCTAAGCTAGCCACTGGTCTTCCCAACAGTCTGACTTTTCCAAAATGGCTCTTGCATGAAGTTGAACAGAAGTCCACTTTAATTACGGATGTGTAATCCAAGATCTTCTCTCCAGAAAAAGGGGCAGAGAAGAGTGAGCTGCTGATAGTTTTGAAGGCCATCTGTTGGTCACTATGGCAGCTCTTAGGCTCAAATCTGCTCCTGGTCTGCAGCTTCTCCCGGGGCTTCAAGTTGAGAGGGAGACCACGATGCACCTCCTTTCTGAAAAGTATCGCCTCCTAGGAGGATTAAAAGATTACACTCTTTTTTCTTGCCATTGTTTAGGTGGCACCTTGACATTGGAGGACCTCAAGAATTATCACATTGAACTGATGAAACCCGTGAATATGTCACTGGACAAATATACCATATTCTCAGCCCCAAGGCCAGCAGCCGGAGCAGTCCTTTTCTTCATTCTCAATGTCCTAAAAGGTAAATGAGCAAAGGGTAGCTCTTGGCCCCCAGGGGCCTCTTGATTAACCAAGGCAGAGCTCCAGCTGGGGAAGAAACACAGCTGGCTTCTGGGGGGTGAGATTCTGGTGATACCAGATTAGGAAAGGCTCTTCCTGGAGAACTAGCCTGGAAAGCCTTAGTAAGACCACATCTAGAATACTGCATCCGGTTTTGGTCAACATCAAAAAGATGTTGAGACTCTAGAAAGAGTGCAGAGAAGAGCAGCCAGGATGATGAAGGGACTGGAGGCTCAAACATACGAAGAACAGTTGCAGGAACTGGGCCTGGCTAGTCTAGTGAAAAGAAGGACCACGGGAGACATATTTGAGGGGCTGTCACAGAAAGGAGGGGGCCAACCTGTTTTCAGCCTAGATTCAACCTAGAAATAAGGAGGAATTTCCTGACAGTGAGAACAATCAACCAATGGAACAGCTTGCCTTTGGAGGTTGTGGGAGCTTCATCACTGGAGGTTTTCAAGAAGAGACTGGACTGCCATCTGTCAGAAATGGTTTAGTGTAGGGTCTCCTGCTTGGGTGGGGGGGCTGGACTAAATGACCTACAAGGTCCCTTCCAACTCTGTTATTTTATTCTATTCTAAATTCACCATCGGTGACCAGTCCCTAGCTGTTCTGGCAGTAAAATAATATGGTCCATTGCAACTCATTCCACCAGTCAAGCAGTAGCCTGAACTCTTCTGCAAGAGGCTTTGAGCCTTCCCAGAGAGGGCTGCCCTTCCTCCTAGAACAGGGAGGAGACATGTGGACCCAACTCCCTGGCTGGGGAATTCTGGGAGTTGAAGTCCACACCCCTTACAGTTGCCAAGGTGGAGAAACCCTGTCCTTGGGGCTTGGTCAAGGCCTGGCTTCCTCACCCAGGAAGCCAGAATTCTACCTGCCCAGAGCTGAGCAGGATGGGATCTGCACCTGGGCCATGACTGGCATTAACAGCAACTCAGGGAAATTGCCATCTGCACATGGGGCACTGATGCAGCGTTTATTCAAGACCAAACAATTGCACAGAAGCTTTTTTCCAAAGTAGAATTGTTGGTCATGGCATAAAGCGATGATTCTGGAAGAAGCCCGGTATGATGCTGCCTTCCAGATTCAAATTAATGTGACATTGAAGCATCTATTCAAGAGTCAAATGCACAGAGGCTTCAGCAAGAGGAGAGGGAATCGTGGGTTTTGGGTTTTGTTTTGTTTACAGAACCTGAGTTCTTTTCATACAATAATTTTCTGAGGTTAATTTGACTACGGGCTCCTCGCTTCCAGTGACTTCATTACAATTATTTTGTAACATTGAAAAACACTTGTTGCCCTGATGGTTTTCCAGAATATTAATATAAAGAGTATATTGACCTTTTTCTGTTTTCTGTTTTTCTTAGATAGAATAAGCTTTTTTCAAAGCCACCCACATTACTTTAGTTTTAACTGGGCAAGTTATTCTTGAGCTGAGCATGAATTCCACTATAATTATTACAGAACTATTTGCTTGATAAATATGAAAGCTACAATTTCAACAGCTGTTTTGGTTGGCTGATTAAATTGCAGTATATTATTATACAATAACGGATTATTGATCCATTGTTGTTTCTGATGCTGTATTTTAATGGTATTTTTGTTTCCTCAAGTTAGAAAAGATATGAGTTATCATTTCTTTGCATCCTTTGCTAGAGTTCCTTGATATTTTAAAATGGGTTTTGACTCAAACAGCCCCAAAGTTTTCATATAGTGGTTTGACACGTTTTATTCAACCCTTAAGTAATGAGTTGGTGAATGATATGTCATACAAGGATGGCTGGTTTTGTTGGGTGGTGGTGATGGTAATTTGGTTTTAAACCTTTGACCTGTATAAACAGAAATTCTGAAATGATAGAGTTGATCTACGTGATTTTTGTAGCCACTTTGAGCTCCCCAATTCTGTGATTTTATAATAATAAAATTAGAGTAAAGAGCCAAACGTACAATTTTACTGTATTGCTTTCTTAAATTCTATACTCCTTATCTCATTTAATTTCATTTTGGATTCTGTCTATAAACTGGAATAATGATCAGCTTCAATACTCTTGTATTATAATAATAATTGTAGAAGCAATCAAGATTTTAAGTTGATTTTGTTTATCTTGGGCTTTCCAGGAATTCTTGTCAATAATGACATGGAAGGGAAGATAAATGAACCAGGAGGGATTTAATTCCAGGGTTAATTGATCTCATGCAAGGCCTTCGTGTAAAGAGCGTGACATTATTTTAAACTAATTTCCAAGAAATCAGATACATTTCCTTGGTAGGAACTTCTGACAAGATTTTACTTTTTGAGAAAGGTAGATTTACCCGTCTCCTGTCCTTCAGCTGGGCCTTCATCCGAGGTTGGTCAGTTGAACAGGGTAATTCAGGCTTTAGGTGTTTAGGCTCATCTTGAGAATTATTATCTGGGGATCTGGGCAAGAGTCGGAATCCCTGCTCGGAAGGGGATTTGCAAGAGTCCAGGGCTGTAAGAAGGCCATGCGAACCTTCCCCATGGAAACTTTGTTTATGGGATAATAATTCAGTTGAAAAACAAGATCTAAATATTTGTTTTTAGTGAAGTGAGACTTTAACAACATTATCTTGTAACCATTTGGTTCAGGCGCCTGTTTTTAAAACTTTGGTAGAGATAAAAATAAGCTTGATGTGGCTCAATGTAAACATTCATATTTTTTTGGGTCCAGTTGTTGGCCAACAGCATGCTGGAATGAGGAATGTCATTTTCCAGCTGTTTGTTTCTGCAGAAATAGAAAGCCTGACTCTTGGGACAGAGGTCCAAATGAATTGCCCCGAGGAAAAGCTGGCTCAGATATTTATACAGAACGTTTATTATTTATAACCTGTCAATCTGTGTGACTTTTTTTTCACAAGGCTTGTGTTCACATTTGGTTGATTACATTTGTCATTTCTGCTCCAAGATTACATTTGTCATATTTAATACAAGATTACTCACAATGGGTCCTCGCGACACCTTCCTAATCCTATCTCTTTAGCAAAACTTTCCTGCTGCCTTTCTCTGGATTGTTTGTCAGTTTCTCAGCTAGCAAAGTGAAGCTTAGAGAGTCCAACACATAATTTAATCAGTTCTAACTTTTGGTGACTCATTTCTACAGAGTTTGATTCATTCTTGCTTAATACTGTTTAAAGGCATTAGTTGAAACCTTTTCTTGTGAAAGGGATTCCTTTCCTAGGGAAGTTATGCTAATTGAGAAGAAAACCCGCAGAAAACAGGAGTTTGTTTTCCAGATCCTAGCTTATTCAGACATTTCCTGGGTTCTTTAGAGGGTGCTTTTGTGTTGCTGCCTCCAGGATTTCAAGGGGAATCTGCCTATTTGAAGAATTTCTTTACTTTATAGTCATCATTTTATATTCTTAAGCTATCGGGCTATTACAAATATTATCACTGGTTTTGAAGTTCCACAGCTTTGGAGGACTTAATTTGCCTCCAATAACCTTCCTTCAAGGAAAGTCAATAACGTTTCTTCAAGGAAAGTGGAACTGATGAAATTTATATTAGTTATTACTGTATATGGTTTCTCAAATAACAAGCCTGAAACACAGTTAAACAATGTGAAATCAATTTGCTGCGAACTGCAGGAAATATAATAGCAACCAAACAAGGATCTAAGGAACATTTAATAGTTGGTTGCGATCACCTTGCTCTTGGAGATCGGAATATTAACTCTTTTGATTTATTCTTGTCATATTACCTCATCTGGGGCTCTCATCAACACATCAATTAATGTGACGGGCTCAATTGTTCTGTCTTAAGAATGCAAATGTTCTCCTTGTTGCATCCTTGGTGTTTGGAATAAGGATATCAAGAGCTGACATGTGGAAACAACTTTATTCTGTCTACAGAATTTTGTTATTTAGCTGAGCATAACAAAAGTACAGGCAGTGCTCAACTTAGAACAATTTGTTTAATGATTGTTCAAAGTTATGACAGTGCTGAAAAATCTGACTTATCACTGCGCTTACAACCGTTGTGGTGACCCCATGGTCACATGATCAAAATTTGGCTCCTTGGCAACCGGCATATATTTACAATAGTTGCAGCATCCCAGGGTACCACTTATGACCTTACCAAGAGCTTTTCAACAAGAAAAATCAATGGTGGAAGCCAGATTCACTTAACAAATGTGTGATTCACTTAACGACCATGGCAAAAAGATCATAAAATCAGTCACAACTCAATGACCGTATCAATTAGTGATAGAAGTTCTGGTCTTATTCTGGTCATATCAATAGCAATAGCCCTTAGACTTATAGACCGCTTCACAGTGCTTTCCAGCCCTCTCTAAGTGGTTTACAGAGTCAGTCTCTTGCCCCCAACAATCTGGCTCCTTGTTTTACCCACCTCGGAGGGAGGGAAGGCTGGGCCAACCTGGAGCCGGTCAGAATTGAACTCCTGACAGTGGAATGCAGAATGAGCCTGCAATACTGCATTCTAACCACTGCGCCACCACAGCTCAGAAGTCCTTGTAAGTCGAGGACTACCTCTAGAGATTTTTAAAAGTCTATTGATGCCTGGGGTCATCCACAACTCTCCTTGTCTTTCAGGGTTCAATTTCACCAAAGTGGATCTGGAAGAACCAAGCAGAAGAGCAAGGGCCTATCACTACATTGCAGAGACCTTGAAGTTTGCCAATGCCCAAAGAGCAAAACTGGATGACCCTAATTTTTCTGAAATAAAAGAGGTGGGTCTTTCCTGGGACTGCCTTCAGATTTTTGGAATTACATTTGGGTCAGTAGCTCAGTGCTTAGAGCCATCCTGATGCCCACTTACATGTCTAGTAGATGTGTGTCAAAACCTGGTATTTTGCTCCTAGGACCTTTAATCTTAGATGACAAGGACAACATTCTTATTGGCTCTTTTTAACTTCCAGATGAGTGGAAGTTAATATCCATTTTATTCTGTACATATTTACTGTTTATAGCCTGTATTTCCAAACCATTCTTTGCAAGGTAGGTCTTAATTGTCCCCTAAACATTATAAAAATGAGCTGGATATTTTTCTGCAACTTAGCTCCCCCAATTATTTTGAAGGGAGCAAATGGCCCCGAGAACTCTCCGATACTGTTCACAGCACAGAAAAAGATGTGCCATCTCTGAGATAACATCAGGAAAACCAGCATTTAAAGGCTGATTTTCAGTCCTCACCGCTGTTTGCATGTGATGTGAAAAGAAAGTCCTGAATTTCTAATTAATCTGCAAAAAAATGATTTTTGCAACAGCTCAGAGAAGTCAAATAAAGATGCAAGCAGAATAAGGAAAATATGATTTTTTTTCTGATTTCATATTGAATGAAGATGCTGGGAGGATAAGAGGCCAGCTATTTAATTTACAGCGGCTCGGACCTGAGGCATTGGCAACACCGTGTGTGTGCTAATGCAGAAAGGGGAGTCTTCCTTTTCCTGCATGCCCCCACTCCTTCTCCTGGGCACAGAGCACCGTACAAGGGCCCATCTTTCTCTGTGATGGGCTGGAAAAGGAGACGATGAGCCTGGGCCTTCGGCTTCCCTGGTTCCACTGTCCATCCACGTTTCTCCAGAAGCTCCACGTTCTGTTCATGGCCCTCCTGGCTTGTGGGCATTTTGGAAGGTGGTCTCAGGGCCGCCCATGGCAGGTCTCCTTTCTGACTGGAATGCCCACCCTTTCAGGAGGTTATCCACGAGATGATGTCAGATGCCTTTGCTCACCACATCAGGCAGTTGATCGATGGCCGCGGAGACCACCCAACCAGCCACTACGACCCGACCCAGCTGAAAACGGCCCCTTTTGGCACCTCCCACGTGGCTGTTTTGGCAGAAGACGGGAGTGCTGTGTCAGCCACCAGCACCATCAACCACCCGTAAGTGGGGGCAGCTGTGGACCTGTGAAGTTGAGGGCAGCCTTGACCATTTGGTCCTCTGTGTCCAGGAGGTCTTGCCCTTGGTTTCGCTGCTAACCCCCCCCCACAGACATACCTCCTTCCATCTAGGGTCTCTGCAGAAGCATCTGTGGTCATTCCATTGAAAGCCACTCTCAGTTGCAGCGTCCACTCATAATTCCATGTGTAAGCTGACCCAGTTGGGCTTGTGCTTCTCACATCGGTTGCAGGCACAATCCTGTTCCTCCTTTGTTTACCGAAGGTCCCACAGGCAAAGCTCGTAAAATGTGGGGGAGATTGCCCCCTTCGCTGGAGTGAGTCAAGGCATATCCCTCCAGAGTCCCCTCCCAAGGGCTTCTGAGCTGGCCTCCATAAGGAGAGCCTGCCTTCCTAGCAGACTTGCCAAGAATGCCCAGTCTGAGTTGGGGGCCGTTGCTGAGGCTGGCAGGAAAAGGGTTCTCTGAGGACAGGTGATGTGGAGTTTCCAAGACAGAGGAAATATAGACTTAGACTTATATACCGCTTCACAGTCCTTTACAGCCCTCTCTAAGCGGTTTACAGAGTCGGCCTATTGCCCTCAACAATCTGGGTCCTCATTTTACCGACCTCGGAAGGATGTAAGGCTGAGTCAGCCTTGAGCTGGTCAGGATTGAACTGCTAGCAGTCAGCAGAATGAGCCTGCAATACTGCATTCTAACCACTGTGCCACCGTGGTTCTTAAATAGTTTTAATAGAAATAGTTTGGGGCAGGGGAAATCTATCTGAAAGGGTTGCCTTCCCCTTGTTCTGTTCAGCAGAGAGAGGCCAGGAGGACCTCTCCGTCCTAGTCTCCTGGGACTGCTTTCCTTGTCATGAGATCTAGGGCCACGAGAGTGGCTCCTTTATAGGCTAGCAAAAGCAGAATCCCCGTCAGACTTCCAGAGGAGGCCTCTGAGGCCTCTGATCCTGGCAGGACCTGCCCATCTCTGTTCCAGAAGGTGGATAAGGTATAGCAGGGGCCCCTGGAGCCCCATTCAGAGAGGCCGCCTGAGGCCACCGAGTTGGATTCACAGCAGCCTCTTCATCCATGCAATGTTCCCGTCCATATTTCTCCCTTCTGCTTTCTCTGCGCTTAGGTTTGGCTCAATGGTCTATTCGCAGCAAACTGGAATCATCTTAAACAATGAGCTGGCTGATTTTTGCATGAAGCGGTATAGCAAAAGCATTTCTCCAGGTAAGGACCACTCCCCACCCCCACCCCCACCCCACAAAGAGTCACCCTGATCTTACTGGGTCTTGCTCAAATGCTAGAATTGCTGAGGAAGTGTGCAAGCAGGGTGCTACCTAACGCATGGTGGTTGGGGTTTCCTAACAGATGGATCCTTTAGGGAGCTACTACTTTGGGGTCCTTGGTGGTCTCTGAGCTTTTGATTTATTACAGACATTTCATTACCTGATGGTGCTGTTACCTAGTTTGGTAATAAAATGTTTGCAAGAAAACAACCAAGCTCAGAGAAAATACCAAGTTCAACCCTGAGTTATAAAGATTCTCTTCTATCAGCGAACACTTTCTCCTGTTGTTCCCCCAGGAGAGATGCCTCCATCCTCCATGGCACCGTCCATTCTTCTTTCTAAAGATGGGAAGTCCAAGCTAATAATAGGAGGCTCAGGTGGGCCCCTCATTATCCCTGCTGTAGCCCAGGTAAGCCACGAAAGTCCACTGCCTTGTACAAGAGCCGCCCGTGAAGATGGCCCAGGACTTTCATTAACGAACCCCACTCTGCAGAGTCCAGCTCAAAGCTTTATTCTGCAGCCCCCACCCCCAACCTGGAGCGTCTTTTTCCATTTCTGCATTCTGTGATTTTCCTGGCTCTTCTCCTTGGCTGAGATGTGGCCAGAGGAAACCTTCACAGCAGCCTGGTGGGATGATTTTTCCCCATGAAGACTCAAGTTTTAGTCAAGTTTCTATGCAGTCAAATCCCTTTCAATCACAGGAATATGCAAACTGCTGGGGGGAGGGGGGAGAGAAGCATTTGACCTTCTGTGGCTTGATAAACGTTACATTTCAAGCAAGGAGACAGCTTGGGTCCAATAAGTCTATCTTGATATAATGTAAATTAATTGCATCCCCTGAATTGCTCCCCATGACTATTCCTCAGCTCCCATGAGGATGCTCCTGGCCAGACATCTCTTTCATGGGTTTATCAAAGGACTCTCTGTTGCAGGCCCTCGTCAATAAGTTATGGTTTGGATACGATCTGGATGAAGCCATTGGAGCGCCCATCCTCTATGCCAGTGGAGGTGGCTCCATTGAAGTGGAGAAGCAGTTTCCACAGGTGAGATGCTGACCTGGTTCTTGGCTCTTCTCTCCCTCCCTCCTTCCTTCCCCTAACTTGCTGGTGGAGGTCTTGTGTCCCACACAAATGTCCACAGCAGCAAGGCTGGGTGAAAACAGTCCTCTTTGGAGAGGAGAACCACCTCCATTACTTGGTTAGGTTCTTATTCCATGAAGGCCGTGTGGCATTCCTTCCCCCGTCTCATTGTGGGAGACCTTTTTCAGGAGGTGGGAGATGCTCATGAAACTTACTACTACTTTGCCAGCTTTCTAATAAAGCAAAAGAAATAGAACCTTCTCTTTGCCTGCCCATGCCCCTCAGCAGGACATCCTCTTTGTCCTCTCTTAGGTTAAAAACAGAAACGGAAGATCAGTCATTTGCTTTAGGAAGGGTGGGGTGAAAGTGGGGGGAGACAACTGGGGCGCAGAAAGAAGAGGGGGTCCAGCTGGAGACTTGAATGAAGAGGTTTTCAGAATAGATCCCTTGTCTATTCCGTGAATGGAGAAGTCCCCGATAACCTCAGAAACTTATTTTGAGGTACTTTGGACAGCTCTGCACAGTCTCCTGGAATTCCCTGCCCAGTTGATCTTCCCAAACTCAAACTTTAGACTGTCCAAGTCCTGATTCTGGGATTCACCACAGTGGGTTTGACAGCCACCCAGTCTCTGAAGACCCTCAAAGCAGAATTCACCACTTCATGGGGCAGCCTGTTCCACTGGCTCATGGCTTGTGCCGTCAGGAAGCTCCTCCTTTGCCTGGCCTGAGCCTGCTAGTTTTAATCCCTTGCTGTGGTCCTGCCCTGTGGGCCAATAGGGAGAATGAGGCTTGTGTAGCCTGAATTAGAGCACCCGTTCTGCCTCTGCCTGGGACCCAGCCTTCTCCTGAAGGGCCTTCCCTCTGCCCAGGCCCCCTTCCTAACGTGAGGGCCCACAGAGCTGTGCAGGAGGCCTTGGAAGGGGGTACGTGGGGTTTACCGGAGCTTTTTTCCCCCTCTGTAGAACCTCACAATGGCTTTGATCACCATGGGGCACTCGGTCCACACCCCACCGTATGTCATGAATGTGGTGCAGGGCATCTCCCAGGAGGGCTCCTGCATCTTCCCTTATTCTGATTGGAGGAAGCGAGGAGAAGCCTCCGGTTACTAGAAGCCGGGAGAAGCTCTGCTAAACTCTGCGGCAACCTGGCCTCCTTCTCTGGCGGTTCTGCCATCGGCCTCCAGGCTGCTGCCCGGAGCTTTGGACGCATTCCTATGCAGACCACACACACACACACACACACGCACACACGCACAGCCCATTGCTCCTCCGTCAGGCCTAACTTCTTGCTGCAACTGGACTTTATCTCCACGCACGCGCAAGACCTTCGTCCTGTGGAAAACGAGAAGCCGAGCCACAACTCTGCCTCCCCTGAGTCCCCAGCCTGAGGAATAGGTGTGTTGGGCTGAGCCTTGCTGGAGTAGTCTCTTCTCTGTCCTCCGAGTGTCTGTGGCTGACGGAAGCCCAGGATGCCCGGGGAGAAAGACTGAGACTGGCACGACTGACCCTGTGGTGTTAGGAGCCCAGGGTTCTCCCGGAAATCCCCTTCTGCACCGCGGGGCGAGTTGCCCGAAGAGAGCAGCCGGTCTGATGGAAGCCCTTCAAGCGGAGGGCTTTGGAAGCAGCTTTGGCCTGGCGAGCAAATGAGCCCACGCCTAAGGGTTGAGGAGGGCCTACTGCCAAAGCTGTGGAGAAGGGGGGGGAGAAAGTGGGGAGGCGAGGAATGGAGGAATTCCACTAGGAATGGGAGAGTCATTCTGGATTATGAGCTTTTCAGAAAAAAAAAACATTTCTTCATGCACACATTTGTTCTATAGAAAGTTTAAAGTATATTTTCACAAATTGTTTGTGGGTCTGTTTCTTTTCAAATCTCATGGCTTTGCTTTTTCTTTTCAAAGCCTCCCAACACAGAGACCTGTTATTGTAGATTGAAATTTGTTTCTGGAGGGTTTTCTTTTTCTTTTTTTTTTTCACTTTCTTTGGTCGCAGCACCTCGACAAGCCCATTCCAACCACCCTCCCCTTCCAAAGGAGCCTCGGGGCCCAGCAGTGCAACATGAGCAGTTTTACCTTCGGCCCCTTTGGGCAGGCGATCTGGTGCATGTCCTTCTCAGTGGGACATCAAGGGGGGGGAGCAATGGGCAGCTCACCCTCTGGGGCTCCAGCCTGCTCATTGTCTTGGTTCCACATACATTTCTACCCACTCTTGTGCTGGGAGGCACCTGGATTGCACTCACTTTCTTTACTGTTTTTTAAAAATTCCAAAATGGGTGCTGAGTGTCCAGAAAGCCCAGATTCTAGAAGATTGCCCATCCTAATGCCAAAGGATAAAATGGAGACCATGAGAAATCCTGTAATCCAAAGAAACGGATTATCTGTCTCCGGCAAAGCCGCACAATTTCTGGTCTCTTTCAGGTAACTGAAGAAATTTCCCTTGCTTTATTGTTCCAACCAAATTCCATGGATTTGGATTATCTTCAGCAAGCTTTCTTCTAAAGAAAATCTCTGAATTAACTTCACCTCATTTTTAAGGAGGAAGAGAAGGATAATTAAATAGGAGCTACACATGATATGAAAAACAAATCATAGTGTCAACTCTGCCATCCTTGGTAAAAGAACCTATCACTTCCACCAAATGGAGTCGAGAGTCTTTCTTTCCTTGAGACTTCGCTGGGCAAGACTGGCAAATAGTCTCATTGAAGTTTTCCTCATCACACTGGAGAGAGGAATCATTAAGTGACTGGTCAGATTTTCCAAACTGGACCTCCCAGATTATCTGATTAATGGTGAAACAGTGACAGGAAGGTTATAGTGTTGAACTGCAGGCCACTTCTGCTGATTCAATCTAGCGGTTCAAATCCCACTAGGCTCAAGGTTGACTCAGCC
>JANHFL010002406.1:176211-199075 GCA_032468155.1 Oxyrhabdium leporinum
GCATAGGCTTAGCAGCCTATATAAGTTTACCAAGCAATTAGTCACCACAATGTCTCTGCCTGCCTTCCCACGAGGACGTGCCTGTACCCCAGCTGCTCCTGACCTGCCTGCCTGCCTGCCTGTCTGGGTAAGTAAGCTGCTGCCTCCTTCCCACCGGCGCTGCATCCCCACGCGGTCTACCTAGCTGCGCCCCCCCCCACGGTCCCCAGAGCTTGCCTGTCGCTTGCTTTGTTTCCCACTGGCGCTGCGCCCCTGCGCAACCTGGCTACCTGTGCCCCCCCACAGTCCCCCGAGGTTGCCTGCCACTTGCTTCACTTCCCACCAGTGCTGCGTCCCCACGCGGCCTAGCTAGCTCCCCCCTCATGGTCCACGGAGCTTACCCGTCTCCTGCTTCCCTTCCCACTGGCACTGCGTCCCCACGCGGCTTAGCTAGCTGCGCCCCCCACGGTTCCCAGAGCTTGCCTGCCTCTTGCTTCCCTTCCCATCAGTGCTGCGTTTCCCCACCCCATGGTCCCCGGAGCTTGCCTGCCGCTTGCTTCCCTTCCCACCGGTGCTGCATCCCCCCCCACGGTCCCCAGAGTTTGCCTGCCATTTGCTTCGCTTCCCACCGGCCCTACATCCCAGCGTGGGTTAGCTCGCTGCCCTCCTTATGGTCCTTGGAGCTTCCCTTTCCTGCCTTCTGCACTGTCTTCCTTCCTTCCCTACTCAATTCCACTGGAGGCCCTTTGTGCCGGCGAAAAGCGGCGCCAGAAGCCTCCAGTCGTCACCTCTTTGCCTTCTTTTTTCCCGACTAACCTTTTGCCTGTATTCGGCAGGCAGTCAGCATCTCCGTCTCTACAGCATTGGTTATGTGACAGGGTGGGCGTGGCCAACTCGTCACTCACAGCAAGGTGCCACCGCCCCACCTTGCCATGAGTGACATTGAGTTGGCCACACCCACTCAGTCACATGACCCCCACCAAGCCACGCTCATAGAACTGGTGGTGAAAAAAAATTAGATTTCACCACTGATGTAGATGTAGTACCATTAAAAACTACTGTTCAGTATGGTCTGTTAGCCAGCTGCAAATCCATCTGGTGGTGTCTATCCCACATTTTTTTAGCTTACCAAGAAGTACATCATGATCTACTTTGTTGAATGCCTTATTGAAGTCTAAGTATACTATGCCCACAGTATTTCACTGGTCTACTAATTTAGTCACTTTGTCAAACAATGAAATAAGATTAGTTTGGCATGATCTGTTTCTAACAAACCTGTGCTGGCTTTTCGTTATAACTTTATTTGTTTCTAGATGTTTACAGATTTGTGTTTTGATTATTTTTTCAGTATCTTCCCAGGTATTTATGTCAGTTTGATCGGTCTGTAGTTCCCTGGGTCTGTTTTTCCCCATTTTTTGAAGATGGGAATCACATCAGCTTTTTTCCAATCCTCAGATAGTTCCCCGGTGCTCCAAGATTTTTGAAATATTTTGAAACATTTGTCAAGATCAGATAGATGTTCTCTTACCATTTTCTTACTTATTTTAATTTTTATATCTAACCTGTCTTTTATGGTTATGTTTTTGGTAAGTTGGGCTATAGTTTCTTTTTGTATGAAGACTGATGCAAAGAATGAGTTATTCAGCTCAGCTTTCTCTCCACTGCCTGTTACTTCCTTGTCAATATCTCTCTTTAGTGGATCAACTCTTTCCTTGACTTTTTTATTGTTATTTATATGTTGAAACTTTGTTATTATTACCTTTGACTTTTGTTGCAAATTGTTGTTCATTCTGAGCCTTTGCTTTTCTGCTTCATCTTTGCAAGTTAGGACTATCTGCTGATATTCTGCCTTAGTTATGTGTCCCTCTTTTCATTTTTCGTATTTATCCTTTTTGTCTTTTAGTTTATCAGAGAGATCTTTGTGAAACCATACTGGTTTGTTCTTGGGTTTGTTGTTTTTCTTTTTCCGTGGTATTGTGCTAGACTGGGCTTTTATTACCTTATTTTTTTAAAGTTTCTCATGCTTCTAGAGTTGTTTTTCCCTTTAGGATTTTCATCCATGGAATCTTTCCTAGGCTGTCTCTGAGCTTGTTAAAATCAACTCTTTTAAAGTTTAAGACACTGGCTGGATTATGTTGTATTACTTGTGTTTTCATTATACTGAATTCCAATATGATGTGGTGACTCTTGCCCAAAGTTCTGGCAACTTCAGCTCCCTCTATCACTTCTCTATTAGTAAGAATTTCCCCCTCTACCTTTTGGATGACAAAGCTCTCAGCTGGGTTGGTTAGGAATCTGTTCGATCTCTCATTTGATGCAGAGTATGTATCCCAGTTGATATCAGAGTAGTTAAAGTCTCCCATTACTACTGTGGTATGTTTCCTATATACATTTGTTATTTGATTAGCAAAAGCTTCATCTATTTCTTCTGCTTGGTTGGGTGGCCTGTAGTATATAGCAATGTCATTCTTTTTTTCCCTTTTATATTGACCCATATGCATTCTAGGAGGTTTTCATTCTTGCTTTTTGCATTTCTTTTTTTTCCTCCTATCATCAATATTCACCTTTGTTTCCTTTGGGAAGTCTGGGATACTTTTCTTCCTGTTGCAGGAATGCTGGGTAGTGCATCTTTTAAAGAAACTATTGATGTCTGTTCTTTTATAGGTGTCTCCACATTTTCTTCCAGAGACTGGTTATGAAAGTGATTGCTCAGTTCCAGAGGAGAGTCATTGGAATGGACTATGATAGATAGTAGGGGCTTTGCTCTTCGTTGTTGTTTTTTAAAAGTGACATGTTTCCATTGGTCTTCTTCTTTAGGTTCATTTATAGCATCATTTTTATGGAAGCTGTTTGTTCCCTATTGTGTTCAATTTGGGTGTATTAGTTTTCTTCTTTCTTCTTTTATATTGATAATCTCAAGGCAAATGAATTGTCCACATGAATGTGATTGATAATTTGTTTGGCTACATTAGATAAATTGAGCTTTGAAATCTCTGCATTTTAGGCTGCCAACTTGCACTGCTTGTTTTCTCCAATAGTTACCTTTGTTCTCTCATTCCATCCCAGATTTTCCTGTTTATAATGAATACAGATTCTCAGCAATCTTAGTTGAAGGCAATCTTTCCAATTACATCTAACCATGGCACAAAGATATATTTAGGAATTGCTTTATTTCATTTAATGGCCAAAACAGATACACCAAAGATGTAATAAATAACCATGATATATACATTGAAATAAACTTAGAAAGTATTGACAAATTTACTAAGACCACTGAAAGGATATGATAGCAATGGCAATTGCAAGAAATTTAGTGTCTCTTTTAGAGATAAGATATCTTATACACTGACAATCTTGTCAGCTAAGAGAAAGAAAAGGTTGTCTTTGGAGCTGGCATGAGAATAGGATAAGAAGGGCATCATTAGGTTAGCTCACCATGTTAGGGATGGTGTGGAGGCACATGGGAAACTATTTTTTTCAGTTGATGGTCTCTCTTGCACAAGGAAGTTTCTCCAAGAATTTTCCTTCTAAAAGTTGCTCTGTGAGTGAGGAAATAAATACATGGAAAAACATTGTAGGGGCAAGGATAAAAGCTATTCTGTAGAATTGGTAAGAGATGCTTGTTAGATACTTGAAATGGGAGAACATTGTTCCAAGCATGCTGGGGTTTTGTTTAGCTGATAACATTGTTGAGATTTCTGTCTCAGATGAGACCAGGCTATCTCATACACAATTTACACAGTCCTTAATGAATTGGAATATATCTCACTTTGGGAAAATTACCTACTGCGTGGAGATTGTTGAGTTGCCTGAATAATGACCCAACTTGTTCTAGAGATTATGCCAATGTGACTGTAGAACAGCAACTCTTGAGCTCTGACTCTTTAATATTTACAGCAATGATCAGCTGCTCCTTGAAGTTACTAACAATTATATGTATGCGATCCAAGCAATGGCTGTACAGGGAGTAACATTTGAGGAAGTTGAACAACGTTCACCTGAAACTCTGGTAAAGCTGCATCAATATTATTGTGATAACCAGTTAAAATCAATCCAGAAAAAACTCTGGTATATGCCTTTCATCCTCACAATAATCAGGCTGCTAGGAAGCTGCATATTATATGGAAAGGGACATTATTGGAACATTGCTACAACCTTAAATATTTAGGGGTTACTCTAGATAGGGCAAAATAACTTTCTCAGGAAATTAATGGGGGTGCCAAACCAAGGATCCTTAAAACAACAGCTCTAACTCTTTGCTACTTGGCAGGCAAGTATACCTACCCAGTTTGGTATAAATCATCACATGCTGAGAAATTAGATAATGCTCTAAATGAAGCTAGCAGAATTATTACTGGATGCCTTAAAACTACCTCTCTAAATAAGATCTACCACCTAGGCAGCATTGTCCCACTAGCTGTTTGCAGAGAAGCAGCAGCATACAGAGAGAGGCTTAAATCACCTCTATCTAGTCAAATCAAGCTTGCATGGGTTGAAATCCAAGATTTCATGGACACAACTATGTTGTTTCGTTCTGGAAATTCTTTTGAATTTTCATTCTAGTTTGGTATAATCTGCTGGTATCTCATACAAATATTACATCATTCTGATGCTAATTAGTTTCTGAATTCAGAGAAATGAAACAAATTGTAACAGAATGGAAAACACAAACAATTTTTCAAATAGAATTTTTAGTAGTGCAGAACAGAATAGGGCTAAAGCAGCAGCCAATATTTAGAATCTATAGAGCACCTTATATCCCAACAGTTATTTCTATAGACTTTTGCTGATATGGACAAAAAACTAGGCAGAATTAGCTCTGTCATATGCCTAAGAAAAAGAAATGGGATATTGTACAGTACAGTATTAGAAAAGATGAGACCCAAAGGTTATCAGGCAGAGATGTCAACAACAAATAACTGTTCAACTTCAAAGACATGAAGCATGGGCCCAAGAGTTCTCTGAAACATGGAAAAATATGGGGAAAAATTAACAAGTTTAAACAGCAGCAGATCTAAGAGAGAGCTACATCTTGATTTTGATGGAAGCAGTCAGCTGGCTTCTGTCTAGTTTGCATTGAAGATTGTCTACTTTTATTGCATGGATGGTGAGAGACTTTTGCTAAATTCAAGCTTAGCAGCCTATTTGTCAGCTCCTTAAGATATACAAGGAGTGGAGTACCCTACACTATATTGTTGTATAGTAGAATATACAACATATAATTTTTAAAGACTGTCAGAGGTTTTCTCTACTTCATCTTATACAAAATAAAATCAAAGTGGGGTCATTTTAAGTTTTTTAAAAACAATCATGTCTTATGATTTATTAGAACTAAGTGCCTTTTCTAAAATTCCACAAATTTAGATCCTGTCACCATCATATTTTCTGTCAGAATCACTCATTCCTCCCACGTGCAAAACAGGCCACATAGCTCATCAAACACTTACTCATTCAACCTTCCTCTCTTAAAGACAGGCCTAGCGTGTTCCTTAGTTAAACAGCTAATGCAACAGAGTAAATCTAGATGGAACTGGAAAATGCTAGCTATACCATGGCATTATATAGATTTGCTGTTTTCCTAACTACTTGCTGTTAATGCTGTAATGCTTCAAAAATTGTTCTGCAGACAGTGGGGTGCCTCTAGAATATTTTGCCTCATTTTATTTCTAGTCCAAACTTCTCTGATAAGAGAACAGGGAGACTTTCAAATTCAAGACATTTGAGGTTGGCAAGGTCAAGAAAAAAGGCGCAACAGGATTCCAGGATTGCTCATAATTTCAATCTCAATTTCAAACCTTTATTGTCAGAGTACAACATATGTACAACGAGATTGGCTGAGCCTCCCTTTGTGCAGCCCCCCAACACAATACAACTTATGGTGAAGACAGGAAATCCCTAACCCAGTGAATCCTACTAACAAACACACAATCCTATTGCATCATGTGAACTTATTGCAAGTTGCGCCGGCCTCGCAAGTCAATCGTACTATGTTGTCGTAATGTTGTTTCCCATTCAGGAGTCTGACAGCCCATGGATAAAAATTGTTCTTCAGCCTGTTTGTACAGCTGCCTATGCTTCTATATCTCCTTCCCGATGGTAGGAGAGTAAAGAAATGCTGACCAGGGAGTGAGTTATCCCTGAGGATTTTCCTCACTCTTCTAAGGCAGTAAGCCCTAGTGATGTCATATAGTGGCATGAGGGGACAGCCCATGATGTTTTGTGCTATGCTCACCACCCTCTGTAATGTGTTTCTATCTGCGGCTGTCAAGCCGGCATACCACACTGTAATGCAATGAATGAGGATGATTTCTATTGTGGACCAGTAAAAGGAGGTCATCAGTTGTTGTTCCACTTTGTTTTTTCACAAGACCCTAAGGAAGTGGAGTCTCTGTTGGGCCTTTCTGGCCACGTGGGTTGTGTTGATTTTCCAGGTGAGATCTTCGCTGAGGTAGACTCCCAGGAATTTAAAGGAGGAAACTCTCTCCACACAACCCAATATGTATAAGCTTGTAGACAAAGCTAGTATAGATGAAACAGAAGTTACGGGATGATCACAGAAGTTCTATATTCTCTGTAATTTGACAGGAATTGCAAAGGGTGAAAGCCCTAATAAATAACTTGCCCAGTACTTGCAATAAGAAATCAGACAAACCTTGCACTTAAACAACTGAGGTTGGATCCCAGGAAACATGTCTCCCATCATGCATTCCATTTAGTACTGCAACATCATCAAAGTCTAGTGAAAAATCAAAGACCTAAGGAGAATGCATAGAGATTAATGGAGTATATACATAGGCAACACTAAGCATGTCTGCTACTTAAAGCTAACCAGCATGCCTAATTGTTGTTTTGATGCAAGGCTTTCTCTCTAAAGCCAATGAGTTAGAAAAGCAATTCCTCAATTTGTTCAATCAATCCTGCTAAAATGTGACTGCAACTCCAATCAAATCCAGGTAGCAACATGGCTAAGTTTTCCAGCAGTACTACTCCAACACAGATACAAGACACCAAGTTAGGAAAGGCCGGTTTAGACCAGTCTTTATTTAATTGGGGAAAAAATATTTTAATTATATAATGTGACAGGTTTGGTTCCTTGATTACTAAGCCGGTTTGTTTATGCTGGCACAAGAGAATATGTTTGCAACTTATCTTTCTTTAAACACACAAACTGATTGTGGCTTAATTTGTGAGGAAGAAGACTAATGTCCCTACAGTTTTCCACAAGTACCCATAATTTCTTAAATTCAAAACCCTAACTCCATGATCTATGTTGCTGGATATCTTCTGCCCTCCTGTCCTGCAGTTTTCTGCAAATCTTCATTAATCATGTCAAAAGAATGTGGACAAAAACAAAGAATGAAGTTGAGAACAAAAGAAAAACAAAATCAGTAACTATTCCTTTGCAGCCTCTTTCCTAAGAAAATCGGTGAGTTAACTGAGAGAGATTGCTGATAATGACTAGAGATTCTGGGCCACAAGGGGTTTCCCTGGCTGGGATTTTTTTGCTTTGTTTTGTTTTGTATTAAAGAAAACTTTCCCTTTTCTCTTGGCCAGACCAAATAGTTATCCCTTCTCGTAACATGGATTCTGAGCTGCGTATGCTTAGCTCCTGGAACACAGCAGTTGGCACGTAGCTCTGCTAGTTCTTTTTCCTGGGAGGATAGACCAAGATGCAGATGCTAGGGAGGTCTCTTCCCTAGAGTTTACCAAGTGTAAGGACAAGCATGGAAGAGGGAAATGTAGAAAATGAGTAGATGTCACAGAATGAAAGGCCATTTCCTTGTCTGCCTCCCCTCCTTTCCTTGCCTGCTCCCTAAGGAGCTAGGGAGTTCCTGTAAGTTGTAGGCATAGATGAAGGCTGAGCCAGCAACGTCAGATACAGTTTCTGTGTTACACACATATGCATTATTGAAAAGTCCCTCTAATCATTTTATGGTCTTAGCAACAATGCATCACTCTCGTTCAGGACCACCTCTGAATCACTTTAGCATAATTCAACAATACAAGGACCCCAGCCTAAGTTGATTCAGTTGGAAAATAATCAACTAGAGTGGTTTTGATTTTTAACTGGCAAG
This sequence comes from Oxyrhabdium leporinum, assembly GCA_032468155.1. Taxonomy (NCBI): domain Eukaryota; kingdom Metazoa; phylum Chordata; class Lepidosauria; order Squamata; family Cyclocoridae; genus Oxyrhabdium; species Oxyrhabdium leporinum. The sequence goes on from JANHFL010002406.1 coordinate 184,266, forward strand.
GGACGGTTTTAACAAAAACTTGGCTTCCCCTCCTCTTTGTGCCAGAGCTGATTTCAGAGCTCACTGAAGGGGATGGTCATCACTGTATCTTCCATCAATGAATTTCAGAAGTAATTGATAACCAGAGGTGATTAGAAGATATGGAAAGAAGCTACTGTATTATTAGCTAGATTTGGTGGCTGAAATGGCGATCTTGAAGTAGGTAGGAGGTGCAGTGATGTCACCAGCGATGCAGTATGAAGCTGGGAGTTGTGTGCTATAGGAAAACTGCAGCAAAGCTGGGCTGAGAATGAAGTTGAAAATGGAGGATTTCTAACTGCCTTCTCTTGGTGAGGGACCTGAAGTAGTTCAGGAGTACATGGCTGTTATGACAACCAAGGACCTGTCCCATATTCCGCAGGATTCCTTTCATCAGTTAGCAGGGCAACTCTTCAATATAATACCAATTTTTTTACTGATCAGTTGTCTGAGTATATAAAAAAAGCTATAAAAACAATACAGAAACAATAAAACAATTTCATAATAAATTGTCATCCCTGCATTCCCTGTGTTTTCTTTTTTAAAAAACTGCTATGACAGAAACGTTCGCCATATATCAAATGCAACTTGAGCATTTATATAAAAAGAGTTATATTATATAGTTCTATTGTCATACTTCTTTACCTCCAAAATGAACTTACTTAAAAATATTTCCTTTGTATATTGGAAGATCTTAAAATCTCTGCACTGTTTTCAGTAACTTGTCATTTGCAAAACCCCCTCTTCATTATTCACTCCAACTCCAGATCATTTATGACTAATTCAACTTTAATTTATTCCAGTATTAATTCTCTAGGAAACCCATATCTTATTTAATGGTTAAAAACTCCTCATATATTCCTAACCATTCCTCATATTTATATGAGCCAAGTTGGCGCAGTGGTTAGAGTGCAGTACTGCAGGCTACTTCTAATGACTGCCAGCTGCCTACAATTTGGCAGATCGAATCTCACCAGGCTCAAGGTTGACTCAGCCTTCCATCCTTCTGAGGTGTAAAGCACGGTGAAGCAGCATATAAGTCTAAGTGCTATTGCTATTGCCATTGCTAACACTACTAAATCATCAGAAAACTTTCATGATTCAAGAGGCACAGTAGAAGTGTTTGCCAGTTTCTAATATTTTAATTAGATCAAGTGTTCATTGATCTATGTTTACATTTTTTTAAAAATGTATGTAAATATGCTTTCTAACCCTTACTAGTTTAAAATATGCCTATCAGTTTTGGAACCATATCATGATTCTTTGCATTTTCATGGAAACAAAAATTGATCCCCAAGTGTACAGGGAGTCAGACTATCCAGATTGGGATTACAATCTTATATTTTTCAAGATGCTTTTTCTGAAAGAATGGGTTCAGGGGTACACCTTTTGCACAGTACAGGTAGTACTCAATTTACAACCACAGTTAGGACTGTAATCTCAGGCATTCAGTGAAGCAGTTATTATGTGAGACATCACATGACTGCCCACATGAGCACTTTGCTCAACAACCGCAATCCTGACACTCTAGGTTCCGGTTACGTGATCTTGCAGATCATTAAGCAAACTGAGTCCAGATAAGGAGAATGCGGTGCCTCGTAGGGTGGGGGAGACCCTGGAAGGCTCTGCTCAAGAGCTGAAAATCCTCCCTGCTGAAATACAAGCAGGATTTTCAGCCCTTCAGCAAAAAGACACTCACGTGTGGCCTGTGCCTGAGCCACATGCCTTGAGGCACCCCATGCTTCTTACCTTACCACACTGCCTCTCCACTCTTTCCTTGGATTTTGGGTCCTTCTCATCTCAGTGGCCTGGCTGAAAGAGCTGCCTGCCAAAGGATTTTAGCTCCCCTCTATGCATGGAAGGGAATTTTTTTGTGGGGTGCAGGAACGGAGCTCAGGATTTGAGCTCCCATTTCTGGACCCTGCCAAAGGAATTCAGTTCCTCTCCATGCTTAGAATTCAGTTCCTCTCAGCAGGCAGTTCTTTCAGCCAACCCACAGAGACAAGACGGAGTTCTATCAGCCGACGGCAGCAGTTTGCAACCTTCCCTGCTGGTTTCCCCATTGACTTTCGGGGAAAACTGGCAGAGAATATTGCAAATGACAATCACATGATCGCAGGGAGCTTAGCAACCAGTCATAGCAAGTTGCCAGGCAACCAGATCACAATCACATGACTGCAGGAGTGGCAATGCAATGTGTTTGTAATGGCAAGAAGTGCTTTATGGCCAGTAAAGCAACATTTCCAAGGCTGTTGCAATTCCAGACCATGGTTAAATGAATGATCATAAGTTGAGGACTACTTGTGAATGAATTCTTTGTTTTCCTGTGGTTTTCCCTTCCTTTCTGTCCTACTTTTAAATCTTGAGACATATTAGTACACTACCACAAAACCTCACTTTGAATTACAATCCCCCAACACCACTGACTATGTGGAGAATGATGACAATTGCACTGAGGTGCACAACTGGGGAAAGGCTGTAATAAAACCAATTCTTCCACAAAGGAGTTTCTTGCTTTTGTGGTATGTAAAGAAACACACATTAATTCAGTCCAGTAGTTTTCCGGCAATACTGCAAATTGGCATGTGTTTGCCAGTGTTGATGCCTCTGTCAATTTTCAACACTTATCCAGTGATAATTCAGGTTATTTTTATCTTATTGTTACCTTTCCTGTTAAATATATACCTTGTCAAAATTACACAGGATTGTTGGTGGCTTTACTGACCATGCAAATAACATCCATGGCACAATAAAAACGTAGAAACTTTTTTTTTAAATCCAAAAATTAAATGCCCTCCAAAAGAATTCTATTTTCACCAGCTTTTGGATGATGTCAAGGTCAGAGCTAGCCTGAGTACTAACAGAAGACTAGTCCAAAAAGCAAGTGCAGCTTCTATATATTTTAGCTCCCCATTGCTCCTTAAAATGGGGTGTCACCATCTGCTTCTCCCAGCAAACCCAAATTGTTCAATTTAATTCTTGAAGGAATTGTTGCTATTGCTATTCTTGCAATATGTGGATTTTTACTAGGAAATGGACATGAAGTATCTCATAATATTAAGCATTTCTAAATGATATATTTTTGTTTTATAATATTTATACCCTACTGGATGTTGCTCATTACCTCATGTGTCCTTTGTTCAACCATTTCCCTACCTGTGGTGTCCTTATTTGCTTTCTCTAGAACTCCGTTATTTTGACTTTAAATAATCTTGAATAATCTTTGTCCTTCTGATTTTTCCTTTAACTTGTTTTTCACACCCCTTCATTTGGGAAGAATGTTCCCTCCTTTAGAAGTTCAATGAAGCTTTTAGACTTTCTGGGCAGCTATCCACTTACACAATTATTGAATGTAACAGGGCTGTAGCCAGTGTTCCTGTGTAGCTGAACAAAGATTGGTCAGTCTTGTGACTATTCAAAAGTGAAGTCATTTATTACACATAGAAATGTTGTTCATGTGTGGGGAAATCTGCTTAAGCTATGGAACTATGTATTAACCCTTATATTTGCCCGTTTCCTCTCAAAATATGGTGTGCAGTGTTATCTTCTGGAGAATTCTTGGGATATGTTTTATGGGTACATGAAAGTACAGAAGAGAAAGCAGAATTGCCTCCTTTTAGAAGCTGCTTCTTTTAGAACCAACAACATATATTTCTCCAGAAAGTGTGTGGATGCTAAAGTTACTGATGTTTATCTCATTTTTGACCGTTTTCCACATTTCTTGCTCCATCTCAGACTTATGGAGTTTGGATGGGTGGAGATGGCTGTTTTGATATATTTCAAATTAATGTGTGGTAGTATTCTCATTAGTTCTTATTTTTTTCATCAGACTCCTGATCTAATCTTTGAATTTATTGTAGTCACTTTTTCTTTTAACAAGAATACTCCAACTGTCTATCGGGATTTGAGGTTTTTGGAATTAGATAATAACCTAAATTTGTAACTGCAGAGAAGTTCGTCAAATATACTTTTTGGTGCAATTTTGCCAACATCACTTCATTAAAAAAACCACTTCAGATATTTAATCCTCCCTGCCTTTTAATTTTTTTAACCATTTGGTCAAACGAATCCTTTTTTCTGACATTACTACTCATTGATGCATTGACTCCCTAGCTAGTCTAATGTCCGAAAGACTTTTTGAAAATGCTATCATAAATATTCTAAACAAAATATTCTAAGCTAAATGTATTTGACTTCCAAGTTCTCTAATCCATATTCTACTGGAAATCATAGTCACTTATTTTTCATCAATTATACCTGTGATGTCCACAAATGAAGAAACTGCCCTCCCCAGAAATTTCTAATAATCACTTCATGGGTAGATCTTTATCCCAGTCCTTTCAGTTGATACTAACCTATCCATTCTTCTCACAGATAGACTATCATGGCTTCATCAGAGCCCGGGTTGAAGGAGGAGATGGATGTATTTCACGGCAATACTCTCCAAAGCTCCTAGAAGGACTTTGCTCCAGAATTCTCGCTGTTGTTCCTTGAGGTTTGATTCTTTGCCTTGATGTCGGTGGACTTCCACTGCTGGGAAGTTGTACAAAGCATGTGCATGTGCATGAGCATGGGTTTGAGCCTTGCTCTTGGACTGTAGGTGTGCCCTGTGGGCAGAGACTTTGGGGAACAGACCAGGAATTGCTGGATTGTGGGGATTTTGGGGGATGGTGGTTGAATAAAGGCTGACAAGCTTTCGCTTAGCACATGGTGCTTGTGCACCAACCCTGGGTCATAACATAGACTTTGATAAGAGATTACTTTTAGGCTAATATTTTAAGGTGTTTTTTTTAAATAGTGAAATACGAACTCCACAAATGAATGCAGTAGTGATTATAAAATTTAAAATATATTACATATATTGCAGTTATTATAATAAACTAAAAGTAACACAAAAGAATGAAAGAATTTTAAAAATCCATATAATAGCCATTTAGTATCAACCCTTAAGCTTGTTATTAAAGTGAGATAATGTAAAATATATTGCTTCATGTTTTCATTTTTTTAAAATGGAAGAGTTCTCAAAAACAGATCACAGAGTTTATCCTGAATCTAGTCCCTAATATTGGGAGAACATTTTTTTTCCATTGATGTAAGAAGCTTTGTCTTTGTGAAGAACCTAACTTTGCCAAGAGCCAGAACATTTAATAAAATACTAATTTTATGTATTAGAAATATATCACATTTATGTCTTTACTTATTACATTTCTTTCCAAAACTATACTAATGTATCCTACGCTCTGAAACTAAAATGAAATTATAGCTAGACAAGACCAACTCATATTAATGTTGATTAAAATTACTTGCAAGCATTTAATTTCTTCTGCCATTTGTTCTCAGCAATTCAAGCTAAATGTTCCTGTTCCTCCCAGAAAGAACTAAATCTTTTTGCACTTTTTATTTAAAAGCTTTTCACTAGCCGTTTGAAATCTCTTTTATTTGAGGTTTAACTGTTCAGGAGTATTTTTTAAAAAGTCACTTAATCTCTTTAAGGTTCAAACCTTAACACTGCATACTCAATTCTCTTTGCAGAGGTGCCTAACTCACATAGTTTTAGTCCACTTATTTAAGGCTTTGCTATTATACTGTCACTTTTCATAGTTTAGGCCATGCAGCTACTTATTCTAATTAAATTATTTCTTACCATATATGCCAAACCTTTTTAGATCCTTCACATCTTCTCTTAAGGTAATTTAATTTGGATTAATTTGGCTAAATTTAGGTTTACAGAAATATTCAAAAGTGTGGAAGCAAAAAAGAAAACAAAATAGTCCTACATGTTAAATATTTGGTGCCACGTACACTTGGCAGAAGGGGATCTGGTCTTACCTGACAGTTTTCTTGTACTCTCTTTAGATTTGTGGATTTTGGAATGGTGACTATGCCATTCTAGAAGAAAAAATAAAACCATTATTGATGGAAGCAATGATCTAATGTTTTTTTAAAAAAGAAAAGATAAATAAATTTAGGAGTTACATTAGTGCAATTTGTCAATAAATCATATCTTTATGATGGGTTATGTACATGTTTAGCCACAAAATATGTATTTCTTTGACAGGTTACATTTTTATATACAGGTGCATATTTTATAGAAAATGTTCTGTCATTTGAGTTCCCATCTGCAATTTCAACAAATAGAGCTGATTACTTAAACTTATTACCTCATCACTCTTTGGAAGAATGAAGCTATAAGTATTTATACACAAAGAGAAAGAAACAGAGAGTCACTTTGGTGTGTGTGAGGTACCAAAATGTAAGGCTGTAAAAATTTTTAGATGGATATATATCTTCAAGAAATACTAGTGCTTTGACTGTTCAGGTATTTATTGTAAGGCATACAGGACCTTGTGGATTTATCTTTGATGTGGTAGATCATATCTAGCTAAGACAGTGTTACCACCCTGTTTATTTGCAATTAATTCAACTTTGTGTGTGAGAAAGTAAGAATGAGAGAGTGTGCATGAGTGAGTGTGAGTGTGTTCAAAACTATACTACACCCTGTAGTATGCCACAATTTTCATGGTTGATTAATAATTCTTCCTCAGCTTTCTTAAGTCTTATCTCCACCTGAGACATTTATGACTTCTTCATTATTTAAATACGCAGGAAGGAAGCCCCAATGAAGTTTCACCAATCTCAGTTACTTTCTCCTAGGGCTAATTCATGCAACAGATTTATTTCTAGATGCTATTACATAACTAATTTACAACATACAAATACCATATTTTCCTGAAAATGTATACACTACTACAGATAGATCTTTCAGTCAGAACATACTACAACCATCTCTGTTCTGATTCACGACAGCCTCAAAAGTAACAGATTTAAAATAAGGCCACATCCCAGACTACAATTACTCAGTGAAATGCAGAACGGAAGTTGAAAAACTCCAGACCTGCTCCTGATAATTATTTACTACAACAGAACTGAGACCAAATTATTTTTGAACAGTTTCAGATACTGCTCTACTTTCAGTTCCTACCTAAACAGAAATCAGCTATTCAGTGGACATCGAAAACTAAGAGACAAGCATGCACTTTTCCCATTATTGCGTGGGAAGTTTTATGTAGCTAGACAGGAAATGCGTTGTGTTACATTTTACAAATTGTTGTTTAATGGAGCTGAAAGTTCAAGACTTACCTGGATGCTCCAACGAATACAGATTTGTGCAGGAGTTCTGCCATATTTCTTTGCAAGCTGAACAATGTTGGGGTGATTAAGAGCTTCACCTTTAGCTAGTGGACAGTAGCCCTGAAAAACAATATTCCTGCCTTGGCAATACTCTACCAGCTCTTGAGGCCTTTGGAAAGGATGATATTCTATCTTTTTTAAAAAGAAGAAGAAAATTTACTTCAAAGTTCTTGTCAGTTTATAACCTATTACAATATAAAGGTCAAGCTACTGAATGTTGCTACACTTTTGGCATAACGCTATCATGACAATAATATTTTATTAACTTTTTTTCCTTCTAAAAGCCAAGGAATATTCCCTTGTGAGGAAACATGAAATTCTGGAAAAAAAATGGGACACTGGTTACTAGCATCCTCAGAATGTATAAAAGAAACTGTTAGTTCATAAACTCTGTACAGTAATCTACGTCACTGTTTCCTGATTAAATCAGAATTCTAGACAACAGTCATAGGACAATAACTGCATTAATTATATCACCTCCTCTTCCAGGATAGGATTCATGTTTTTATCTTCACAGACTGGACTAAGTCTTGTTTCCAGAAAAGTCAGTATGGCGATAATGGAAAGAAATCATAAAATATTCTCTGTCCTCTAATTTTCTGCAATTGTCCCATTTTTCTAGACCTACATGGAACATGCAAAATAGTCCAACATTAACTCAACTCAAGGATGCTCACGAATGTTTTCATTAGAATCCTCCATTAGATTATTTTTTTCATCGTTCAGCCAAGGATTACAGGTGGAACAATGAATCCCTGGAGGCTAGTATAATAGAATAAAGCGAATCCAGCTTAAGTAATAGCCAGCTTAGGAAAACAAAAGTATTTTCGGAATCTTCATTCTGTATGGCTGAGATAGCCTTTAAATGCTAAGATTGCAAAAAATGTTATAGCTATTAATTGGAATTTGCATTTATCCTTTCCCCCCTTTTTTATTCTATCCAATCAATGGAATAGTAGAAAATAATACTAGTGGTCAGGTCTCTATCAATCAGCATGGTACCTCTCCAAAAACTTCAATTAAATTTGGTGCAGATAGTGAAGCCAGCAAACAAAAGATAGCTTGAAAATGAGTCAGATCTGTTTGATAGTTATGAAGGAAAATATTTTTGGTATATAGCTATGGAATGCTGTTGGCAGCAACCTCCTTTTAAGCCCCAGTCCCAGTCACGTAACAGAATAGACAATACACAGCTCATTCTGTACCTGCCTGGGTTAAGTATGTAGTCTCGCAGATACAACATAAGAGAAAGCAGAAACGCATGACACTCATAAATGCACATATTTTTTATCAGAAGAAAATGCAGACATCTTCAATGGCCTCTGCTGGCAAAGAGATTGGAAACAATGCCAGAAGCCATTTTTCCTAGATTTTGTTTGACTTCTCAGTTTTCATTGCAATATACATACCTCAGTTATTCAAGATCTTCAAATTTCACTAGGATTCAGGTTCCTGGCTAGCTTCTTAATTACATGTACATATTTAATAAATGAGACTTCTTGGCATGCTTAGTATTAGGACAAAGTAAAATAAAATGCATGTATTTTGCAAAGATATACCAGATGTTTGATGGGATGGAAATGAAAATAAAAATATTTTATTTAAAAATAGTTGACATTTCAAAGATAGCCAAATTCTGGGAGATTCTAAAATCTCATGAGGAGGATATTCTCAGTTGTTATGAAACCTGGACCTTCTTTTTTTTTAAAAAATATTAATTTTTATTGAATTTGGTAGCAGTATATACAATTGCCAACACCTAACTATGTGACACTCCACAAACGTTTATGGCTGTAGTCCACATAAGAAAAAAAAGTTGGAAAACATTGATTTAAAATATGTCTATGATGAAATCTACTCAGTCAAGGTGAATATGGATTGTGAGCACTTTTCTTTTTTAGCACTATTTAATCTTGTGTAAATAGTAGTCAAGTAATAAGAGAAATATGACACATCTTGTGGGCAGTAATGGAATGGAGAAATGTTTAAGAAATATCATATCATAGGCCAAGGAAAAGTTAGTATTTTTTTATAATGAATTTAATGTACAGCTTGACTTTTTTTGGACAAGTCATACTATATTTGTGTTTTTCCATATAATTTCTTAGTAGTTTAAGGGCTCACTGAAAAGCTTCTTGTTTCTTAAAGTCATATTCAACCTGGAAAGTGATCCAAAATATGTGCTCAGTTAATAGAAGACCAAAGAAATGGGCAAGATAAATATGAATAAATAAATGATGTACATGAACTTACTCATAAAGTGCCCAAAGGAATGATTGTGATAAAACCTGCAAACATGTGAATTATCCTGGTGTTACCTCTCCCTGTAATTTTAACACAGAAGATTGAAAAAAACAATCCCTGTACAGAAAGAGCTATTTCCCCAACACATGCAAAAGACAGTAGAAATTCTGTGACAGAGTCAGTTCATAGAGAGCAATCCCAAACTGCCATCAAAGTTCTTCCAATGACCTAAATATCTATGTATTTTTATGATGAAGCAGCAGCAACAGTGTTACAGTTCGGCACAAATGACATCAGCGTGAGGAATATGGAAATTTTCATCCACCCTGAGTAGGATGAAAGGCTGTTTCCTGTTTCTCATCTTTAGGACATGTTGTCTATTCAGGCAACAATAGTCAGAAACAATAGGCTGGCATCTGCTCAACCGTGGCTCTGAGAAACGCAGGCTCTCCAGGGCTAGGCTTGGTCAGCCTCAACCTACTGTGATCAAAAATGACTGCTTGGATGGGAATCAAGGTTCAAACAGCAGACACATCCATTTCTTCAACCTTTGAAGTTTCTTGACCTCTCTGTGGCCTTCCCCACCACACATAGTTGCAGAGACACCGTACAGAAACATTCATTTGTTCATCTTCTACCACCCAAAAAGACTACAATAGAGACCATGTCCAGTAGTTTCACTGGAGTGTTTTGAGGAAGAGGGAAAGAGGCAGAACATCCAAGTGTACCTTTCCATTTTACAGAATCCCTAAACATTAAAGAGTGATAACTGGAGATTTATGGGACAGAAAATCAGTGGGAAAGAAAAAGTCAATCCAAACATTATCTGCCTATTGGAAGATCTTACCTCTAAGGAAAAATCGAACTGTTTGCACACTGTAGTAGTTCATAAAGTTACTTGAATTATTAAAAAAGGAGATTAAGCTATTTTCTCCTTTTTACTTACTGTTATCATTTTCCATGGAAGTTCTTGAGTATCAGATAATTATGAATGAGGTTTTTTTTCCTTATGACTAACTAACGAAATGAGAAAGATTTTGCAATTTTCCATTTAGGGTCATCCAATAAATCAAATCAAATGACTTTATTGCAATCATTAACCAGTAGAGAGAAAGAAGCAAAGAAGGAAAAAGATAGTTTTCAAATATCCAGAACATCCAAATATAAATAAAAAAATGATGCATAAAAATATGCTAAATGGCTTCATTCTTATTAGTTAAAGCGAACCTAAAATAGAGGTATAGAGCCCCTGGCAAGATCATCTAATAAAACACACAGAAAAATCACAAAGTTACTGAACTTTGAAATCACATTTCTGAAAGTGAGCATCATGGTAGTTTAGCCATCAATCTAAATTGGAGAGGATAGGATTCTGTTCTGCATCCTCATTTCAGAGACTAATTAATATACCCATGTAGAGAATATTTATAGTTCAGGGTTGAACAGTGGGGTACTTGGTGCTCTCTGAGTTTTACTGTTTACTTGCAGACATTTCATTACCTAACTAGATAACATCATCAGTGCTGCAAGGGAGTGGGGTTTCCTCTGTTTACATAAAAATGCCTTGCCCTGTCAGTGTTGTTTTCTTCTCGATAGTTTCCTGATTAGACTATTGTTTATAGTTTGTTTGTCTGAGTTGGTAGGTCCTTTGTCAGGGTACTGTTTACTTGTTGGTCTGGTATTCATATTGGTGTTAATCTCTGCTTATCTGGGGTTTGATTGCTGGTGAAGAGATGTTTTGGTCTTTTTGTTTCCATTTTAGCTTTGAATTGTCTCTTTTGAATGGAGTGTGAACGTTGTTGTGAATCTCTATTTCATTAAGTCATTAATTTGCTGGTCAAAGCTGTATAAGCACTATGTATAACATACTCACCTGATTTACATGTGGAGTTATCTGACAGTCCTCTCTCAGCTGCTCCAAGTGTTCAATTAAAAAGTTGCTTACTCCAATTGACTTGCATATACCTTAATGAAAACAGAAAAGGAACTACGCATGTGTAACTATTTGTTGTGGTTTTCCAAAACAAAACAAAAAGACAGTGCGTTTAACCTTCTGATACACCCCAAGGAGTGTTGAACTTAAAGACAGATGTTCCAACTTGACCACTTTTCTTCAAATGACCAAAGCCAACATTACATTTTAAAATTGGGAACTAAAATGCATAAGGCAATGGCGAATAGCAGAGATGATCTTAAATATTTGAAATCCAAATCTTTCCCCATGACACTAAATTGCAGACTACACACATAATTGCTGAAAATACATACTGATTCTGCATTTAATTTTGAATATGGTCCATAAAAGAATTTCAGAAGTAAAAGGTATTTTAGCTGTGTCTCATGGGGCTCCAAGCAAACCACCCTACTTCAGTTTCAGTCTTCTTTCCTACCCTTCTTTTGATTTATAAGGCAAGAAGGCTCAGCCTATTCATTTCAAGAATGATGAATTCAGCATCAACCAAAAGACGTGAGGAAGAGTGATTACGTACACATCCATGTTTGTAGAATGCTCTGCTTGAAAACATTATGGGGAAGGGGCTGTTTGTTGAAAATCAAGCATGACAGCATTATCTAAGGATGCTGTCCAATCAAGACACTTTTAGGAAGCTGTTTTATAATCTAAACACATTGGGGATTCCCTGGTGGATTCAAGTTTCCAGGCTAAATTCTGGGAAAAGCTGATGTAGTGTAAGCAAAGAACAATTGGACTTCACCAGGTTGAAAAGGAGGAAATAGTGTTCTGAGCAGTGTGCCAAAAACTAGAGAAAAGTGGAACACTGGTAGAATGGGTGTAAGGGTAAAAAAAAGCTTCAGGGACAAACAGTTCAAACACATTTCCGACTCCTTGTACGTTACTGTTGCAAAAAAGTTCTTATATAATCATGTAACTATGTTTAGGAAGTGAAGAATTAAGACCTTGGAGAGCACAGATTTTATACTCGGCTTTTGCATATCGGGTCCTGCTTGCCACTATAATATCCAAGTATCTCAGGTTATAATGCTTTCCAATATAAATACAAATAAGTGTGCAGACATACACATATGTGAAAGGGCATGTATTAATCTGAATTACATTTAATAGTCCTAAAAATGAGCAAAAGGAAAAGCATTAATAAATTTAAGAAGAATAGTTTTCCTATATATTACGTATCACATAACAGGGCAAACTTGGATAGTGAAGAGAGACAGTTTTTAAGAGAGAAATATCTGGAGGTAAAGACAGGAATCAGAAGCATTTTTAAACTTTATGAATATTTTGATGTAATCAGCAGTCAGATATAATGGGGAGGGATCTAGAACTCAATATTTTGCAGTTTTTCATATTCATTGTTCTTTTTTTCTTTCTTTTGATAAGGTCATGGGCATTTATTTTAGATAATGATAACTAATGGTGACATCAAAATAAATATTAATGTTTAGTCTTTTGAAGTGACTTACAATTACTTCTCAAGACAAAATAATAAGTCTGGTTTTATAGATTCAATTATTTAATTAATGCAGCAATGAATTTAAAATTTCATGACAAGTATAAATTTTGTTTACTTATTTATGTTTTATATTCCCATTCACTATGTCCATTCTCAGTTGTTTCTTTCTTCTTTTATGTAGTCATTAATTTTATTACTTAAAATTTAAAAAAAGAATTAAAAAGAAAAAATATTCTATGGAATAAAAATTACCTTCTCTTAAAAACCAATGAATAAAATCCAGTTTCCAACATCACGTCTCCAGAATTTCTACAATTCTCTGGGTATCCCAAGATAACCCAGCCATGAAAGCTATCAAGCTGAAGAAGACTTTTTAAAGACAGTCAATCTCTTTTATTAACTCCCTTTATTTTATTTATTCAATTTAGGCAATGTCTGACTCCAGACTGACTCACAGTTCACAGCACCAATTTCTTTACTAGGAAGCTTCTACACAAAAGAGAATCTTGTTTCAGCTTAAAGTAATTATATGGTACAACGGGCAATCTGACATTTTCATACTCTGCAGCACTGCTGATTTAAATGTTATCCTCTGTGTACTACATAATATTGGAATGAATGTTATCTTCGTGCCCTGAACAATGGCAGCAATAGAGCGATTCTCTTTTTTATGATATTAAGGAATAGAGATCAAGCTCAGGAATGGAGGAAAATTTGCTATATGGGTAACAAGAAATATAAATTATCTCTATTATAGACCTTTTAGCCACATTTGCAAAACATAAAAAGAAATTACTGAGAAGCAACAGAAGCATTTTAGCTTCCTTTACATAGCACAGGCTCATGTTGATTCAGATTTATTTTTAAGTATATGGTATGAGCACAGAATAGTATGGTAAAAGAGAAATGATTGGGACTTTATCCAACTAATAACATTTAGAAGACTTTTAGGGCCTCTACCAAATTATAATTGGTATAATGCTCAGCAAAAGAAAAAAAAGAACCTTAATATTATATTTCAGAACAATCTTGAGACTATTCTGCTCAATCTAAAAAGTGTCTTACTGACATTTTTGGACACTACTCATGCTTTATAAATTAAAATAGTGAGTTATTGGCCCTATCAGTGTTCATAATTCCCATACATATGAGCTCAGAGTAAATACCTAATTTAATGGAAAACTTTTAAGTGTCATTAACAAAGTAGTTTTGTTTTGTTTTTTAAGTAATTTTGCTACTGGTATAACAGTTTTTTTAAGCTTATGAGACAAATATATGGTTTCCTCAAAAAGGTCAGCTAAAGCCAGAAAACCGCATTTAAATATTCAGTTTTATAATAATGGAAACAGTTTAATTATGTGGACAGAAGCAAAACAATTCTATCACCAAAGATTTCTATATTGTGTATCTATTCATGGTAGGGGAGATTGCATGCTACGTAATTAAGAAACTCTGGACAAACTTGTATCCTTTACAATAACTCTGAAAAATCCTGGCAAATGGGTAAAATATCTTATAACTGGAAGAGTCAGATGATGTCCTTATTTTATAAATGGGAACCCAGAAATGTAGAGCACTTGATTTTTAAACAGGTTTTTTTTTGGGTGGTGGTGAAAATTCTAGAGCAGATAATAAAGTAACAGCTTTATTAGTATCTTGGGGTTAGCAAACATTGCGATGATAATTAGAGTCCATCATAGATTTGCCAAAAATTAGTTTTGTAAATTCTAATCTCAATTTCAATCTCTCGCTCCCTCCTCCAAGAAGCAAGCAATGGTAAACCATTTCCAAAATCTTGCCAAGAAAACTGCAAAGACTTCTCCAGGAACACTGACTCGAAGGTAGATAGGTAGGTAGGTAGGTAGGTAGGTAGGTAGGTAGGTAGGTAGGTAGGTAGGTAGATGATAGATAGATAGATAGATAGATAGA
>JANHFL010002406.1:200016-215093 GCA_032468155.1 Oxyrhabdium leporinum
AGATAGATAGATAGATAGATAGATAGATAGATAGATAGATAGATAGATAGATAGATAGATAGATAGATAGATCATATAGCTTCCTCAGTAGACTATGGGAATCCTGTGGACAACTATATTTTGATTTCAACAAAATGTTTAAAAAGGTACTTGGAGCATTAACAGTTCCTCATCAAATTGGAGAGAGGTTAACTATCACAAGGTTCAGACATGGATCCAATGCTTTGTAAAAGATTGGATAAAAGGTATAGGAATTCTTGTAAAATATCCACAATCATACAAAACTGGGTCAATAGCTAATAATGTAGAAGGCAAACAACTTTCAAAATTATTTATAGTTTAGAGCAATAGTTCTCAATCTTTTCTTCATTACAGACCCACCCTCCCCTTTAAATACTTTTTGTGGTCACGGACCATGGTCATGGATCCCCCCAAGACTTAACTCAAGATTTAAATCATAACATTTCTTCAACCCTTTGCAGACCCCCTGTGGTGACATTTGTGCCCCCACCCAGAGGTCCATGGACCACAGGTTGGGAACCACTGGGTTACAGAAATGAGTTGAAAATAATAGAATGAAGAAAATCAACACAATGGCTAGATCAATACAACATTCAGCTATAAGCCATAGTTCACAAAATATAAACTGGATTCATACCAAATCAAATACTTTGTCTTCATTTAAGGATTTAACTTGATGAATTGCGAAACACAGTACATGGTTTAGGTATATGTGAACTAGACCATAATGGCTTGCTCAAGAAACCACGCTTAATGCAGTATATTAATTAGTTCTTTATTCATGGAGTCCAATGCTTTAATGTAGATTTGCAGGGGAAAATTTTTCTTTAATATGGATTTGCAGAAGCCATAAGCACATTTCCCAAAACACTAAGGTAATGCAAATTCAGCACTCTCTTTCTTGTGAAAACAGGAACTGCAGACTGCAACCAGATAACACAGGAAGATTATTAACATACTAATGATTTGGCACATAGCCATTTGATGCATGAAATCACTAGTGATTTGTCTTGTCACCAAAATCCCACATAAATGGAAAGAACCTGTCCATTTGGAACAGCTGTGTTGTCAACCCACTATGTCTGCATGACTTCTATTAATACTAATAGGATCTCAGGATATATAATGGGATGGAAACCTACCTTAATCCAAGATTTAAATATAAATACCTATTAGCATAAATTAAAAATTTGCAATTCAGATTCACTCTTTGGCTTACATTTGCATACTAAATAGAAGCAGTAACATATCATCTTGGCTTTTTACATAACTATAATCAAACACAAAAGCAAAGATTCTGTGACACTGAACATTAACAATTCAGCTTTTATTGCTGACAGACTGACCCTGTGCCTTTGCTCAGTATAACTGATTTCACAGATTTATGGACAGAATGGATCATAAATGGAGAAAAAATCCTGGTATCTTTAGGAAGAGGCAAAATATAAATACAATGAATACATCAATAAATGTAATGAATTCACTGGTGGATGTTTGAATGTTCCTGTGATTAGAGAATGCCAACACTCAACATTTGCAGCTATAGATTCAAGACTTGCCACATTTATAATATGCACTATATAAAAGATGCATTAATCAAGTTTCCTACTTTTGGCAAAGTTGTACGCTTCAGAATTAATGTTCCAATGTTTTTTTAGTAAAAGAGCTTAAGAAACTCTTTGTAAATTGAGCATATAAAGTTGTACAGGTAAACTTGCTTAATGCCATCCTTGTTTAGCAACTGCTTGAAGTTATGATAGCACTGAAAAAGTAGCTTAACAACCAATGCTCACTTTTAGGAGCACTGCAGTGTCCCACAGTCCCACGATCACCATCTGCGCACTTTATAATTGGCTTTCGACAAGCAGAGCCAACGGAGAATTCAGCAGTAAAATCACAATTGTGATCATGTGACACAATTAACAACTTGCGGTGATTCACTTAATGACTGAAGGGAGGTCATAAGCCTGTTGCTGTCACATGAGGTTTTGCTTAGCAATTGCAGGTGCTAAATGAGGACTACTTGTATAGCCCAAGTACAGGTAGTCCTTGACTTACAACCACAATTAGGACTGGAATCTCGGTTGAACAAGTGGTCCTTAAACAAGGCATCACATCACATGACTACTTCGCTCAACAATCACAATCCTGGAGCTCCCAGTTACAGTTGTTAAGCGATTCACAGGTTATTAAGCAGACATAGTTCCATATAAGGAGCATGGGGGGTGGGGTGGGGGGCTCATGGGACAGGGAAGGTCCAGCGTAGACTGCATGTGAGTTTGGGGGGTGCTGTAGGGCAATGTAAAACTGTCAGTCCAGGAGGTTCAGGCTGTTCCTTCCCCACCAGGCCCGGGAGGATTTCCTCCTCTTTTTTGATTGCACATCCTTGATGCAAGACAGGCAACTTTGAAATCTCTGTTTGCAACAGTATAACTTGAGTCAAATTCCTCTATTCAACTGGGCAAAATTTTAAAGATTATCAGAATAAAATATTTAGCCTAGGAAACACAGAGTACAAGTTCATTTCAGCTGAACTATGTTGGCATAATCTCTGTGATAATGCAATTTTTTTGAATCCATCCTCTATGGCTGCTGAGAGAAGATTATTAAAATGAGAACTTAGTGAGGGCCATTGATCATTATAACAGGTAAAAAAATTTTTGGGGGGAGGGGGAATGTACCTGTGAATTTCCCTAAATTCTGGATGCATCTTTGTAGTTTGGCCCAGTTCACTCTGAAATTCATCAACACTGATCTGTTTCCTAATTATTTTAAGCTCTAATATTAGCAAAAACTCAAGTGCTACTGTTTGGTTCAATTTCATGATTAAAGATTATTGTAATAGTATCACCAGCATATCTTACATTTTCCATGTTTCTGCCAGTGAAATTCCCCCCTAGAGCCATTGGAAGCATTTTTAGATGAGGATCATTGAGACTCCTGAACCGAGCCCAAGTAGAGACCTGCTTCTTAGCAGCACACCAGAAATTAGCATATTAACTAGACTCCCTGATAAATATCATTCAAAACTAATAATCATATTTCAATTTGTGTCCGTTAGCTAGGTTTACAGCCCATAGCATTGCAATTTGTTTAATTTAATCTGTTAGTACAGGTCAGACTCCCAGAGGTTAAATCTGTGGTTAAAAAAAGAGGCAACAGCATTGCAAAAAAATAAGCCTACACAGACTGTACAAATAAATTAATTTTCCAAAAGTAGTCTAGATCAGCTAGTGTTCTATTGGAGCATGGAAAGGTATGGGTCAGCAATTCAGTAATATTTTTTTCCATTAATTGATATTGCCTCAAAGAATTATACAATTTACAATAACATTGCAGCAAAGACTGTATAAATGCAGATGCTTGTTGTACATATATATATATATATATAACATATTATTATATGCAATAATACACTAAGAAGAGTACAATTACCTCTGCTGAGTCATGACACCAGAGGCAGTAATTTTGATAAGGATACATCAAGCCAGCTGTTCTCTTTCAGCCATGACATGACAATATCAATGACCACCTTGTTTACTCTATTAATCTAACATATCTGTATATTATGGCCCTTCCAATGGACTCATATTTCTAACAAGCAAATGTTACACAGCAGTAATCCAGAATTGAGAGAAGCAATTTCAGTGACAGCTCAAATAATACAGCAGCGATTAACAGGCAAACAAAGACATTTTAATATTTTTTTTGATAGTTAGAGAAAACTAAGTTATGTTTATTTCAAACAGTTTATTTACCTGCTTGCTTCTCTCAATATGTACTTATATCCAGATCTGCTAATTTTACACATACGTTAATGCCATAGGTTATATACTAGCTTGTTATCCTAAATTTGATTGCAAAACATAGTGCCTACAAGTTAGTCTTGACTTCTAGTGACTATCTTCAGTTTTTTGGAAGTACTTTCTTTTTCCCAGGTTGATCGGCCCATGGTCACCCAGGCTGGCTTTGTGCTTAAAGTAGAACTAGAACTCCCAGACTCCCAGTTTCTAGCTTGCTGCCTTAATCACTTCGCCAAACTTGCTCTCTTTCATTTCAAAACAGTCTACACTTTATCAGAACTGACCTACAAAATGGCTTGGAATACTGTGAATGAGTTCGCTTCACTGGAGGCTTTTCCAAAAGGGTCATACGAGGAGAGGAGACAAGAGGTAATAATCCAGCCAGAAACATGACAATGCTCAATCCAATCTTCATTGCAAGGTTTGACTTTTGCACAGATAAGATTGAACTTTCACTACATTTAGTTGTGACTGACTTTCATAGAGGTATGTTAGGTGGTATTTACCTAAGATATGGTTAGTATGTTCTGCAAATGAAGACCTGTCCTTCAAGAAAAAACTTCACAAGAGGAGGAAAAAAAACAAGAGACAACTTGGCTTTTTCCCTTCCCTCTGTAAAAAGCACAATACAGCCTACAATAAAATTAGCTTCTTGAAAGAACACATGTTAACTTATGTTAAGTAATTTCTCTAGTTCGTTGTTTTCTATCAGAAACCAAACAATGGGGTGGAAAGAGCAATATTCTGCTTCTGCAGCCAAAGGCAAAACAAATCGGTGTGAAATATTTTATAGATATACATGACAAAATTTATTATCAACAAGTACACAAAAGTAGAATCTTTTTAAAATTTGGTATAACTCAGACAGAAAAGTATTTACCTATGTGTAAGAAGAAATATATTCCTACCCTCCAAGCTTCTAGCCAAATCAACTTTGCCAGAAAAAGATAATCAGAAGATCAGAAAAAAAATCAATTGGAAGGACCATAAGCTGGTTTCTGCAAATGTGTCTGGATGACATTTCTCATCATATAAACATAACCTGATACATCTGGCAAGCCCAGATTCAGAAAGACCGATTTAAGACAATCAATGCCATCTCCAAGTTTTGAGAGATTCTTAAATAAAGCAATACTGGTGATCTTCTGGAAGAGAAGAAGACCTGTAAATCATGAGCTCTCTCTAGCTTTCATTATGGTCCCTTGCCAAATATGAAGAGTCATGTTGCTCTAATGGTGTCCCTTTTCTGTCATCGGAACTCAAGCAAATACTTGACCTCAGTCCCTTCCATTATGCAGGTGACAGTTTAGCTGAACACTGAAAGCTGATATGCAATATTTGCTGTTCAAAACAAAAATGGTCTTCAAACAAACTCCATGTAAAGATCAAAAGGAAGAGGGACAAACACTCCATATACAGAGTAAGAGGGACATGCTGATCTTTTTAACACTAAGATTCATAAATAAATGGACTCAGTAGCAAAGCTTTGTTTGAGACAATAGCAAGCCTTATCTTTCATAAACACTGCTATGGGTGTGTATGAAGAATTTTAAACCTTGAACATTAACTGTACCATTTTCACACATCAAAAATACTTTACAAAGCTTTTTTTCTGAATCATATTATATTTATAATTTTAGAAGCTCAAAGGGTACACTGTATACCCTACTGCCTGACTCATTAAAGGAAGAGTAAAAAAAAACCTTACTCAAGAAATGTACCTTCAGTTCTCAGATCATTGGCTTTTTCCCCAACAGAACCTTTATTGCAATCTGAATTGGACAGATATCCAATGGGCAGATAGTCAATAAGTATACAAATAGAAATGATGGAGATTAGAACATGTACTGTGGAATGATCCAAGTTCTCTGGAGACTATGTATTCTTATGGTCTACTGTAAACAGAGATGAATTCAATGGAAGAAAACAGGAATTGGCTGGGAGGAAACAAACTGAAACTTAATTAAGATAGAGCGTCATGAGTTAATGAACTGAAGGAGAAGGTAGTATTTAGTCTATTCTGAAAGGGATTGCCCCTTGAAAAATTAAGAAAAAATGTGAGAACTTCTTCAGCACTGTTTTGAAAGGACAGGTAGCAGCAACCACTAGGAATATAGGTATGCCTTGCTTAACATCTGCTCTGTTTAGCGACTGTTTGAAGTTGAGTGAATATACCATATCTGGAAGCTAAATGCATGTGTTACTCTTTCGATATTTTGGATGTCAATCCTGTCACACAATCCATTGATAGCAACATCTCCTTGTGACCAGATGTTGAAGTAAATAACCCAATCTCAAGCCCTTTAAGAAGACATTAGAGTCATAACTCCAAAGAGAAGGGAACAGGAAGGCACAAATATAAGCAGCGCATAACAGCTTCCTCAAGTGTAAAGCTCATAGGAACTACAGAGCTGGGTGGCGGCAAATGTCAGTATGCACTCTATTGCCCTCCTGCTATTAAATTCCCTAGATACAAAACACTGCTTATATTACATATCTCAAAACTTAGAGGCTATCAAAGATCATCTTCTCTAATTTCCTCAAGAGGAAAAAAGGCATTTATAAACAGATTGAATTGGACAGAGGCATCTACAAAACATCCACTTTCACATTGGCTTTTTATGGCTTGAGTTACAACTTCATTTTATCCGTCTATGGAATTTCCCATTTCCTTTAAATATATTTTCTTTTATTATGATTTATGTCAGTCTTTTGAGATAAGCCAAGTCAAGACACAGGCCCAGCAAGGATTCCAGGAATAACAGACTCTGGAAAACCTGTCCAAGTTTCTTTCTCTCCCATCTTATGCTAAACAAAATCAAGATGGAGATATTTTGAGTTTCTTTTCCATGCTTCTTTGTTTCTTTCTTAGGACTGTATTAACTTTTCTGAAAGTCCCTCCCATTAATAGTCATTCAATACTTCCCACCTTAACACCTTGCTCAATCCTTCCCTATCATCAAAGTCAACTCTAAATTCCTTTACATTTAGTTCATTTGTTGATTTATATGCCACTGTTTTTCAAAAGCTCAAGACAGGTTACATGGGGGATATCCCTTCATTTCACCCCCAACAACAGCAACCTTGTTGCCTATATTTAAAAAATAATTATTATTTTCTAAATTTACAGGCCACCAATCTCACAGAATGATTTCACTCCATTATAGTGGCCTTCCTATCTCCTTTTACAAATAATTTTAAAACACTATTTTATGACAGTCAAAAAATGTTGCTTATAATGAGCCACAGTAGGAGAACTTGAGAAATATTCTCCTCCTCTTAATAAATGGTAGATATAAAAAGTAATTAAGTGCAAAGAAAATTAGTTTATGAAGTCTCCTCCAGTTTGGTAACCTTGGATATGGTTTGCTAACCAGTTTGGATATGGAGCTAAAGCTCCCTCAGCTCCAGTCAACATAACCAATCACATATAATGGAAAGAGTTATAGGAATAATAGACTAACTATCTGGAGGATATCAGATTGAGGCAGGCTAGTTTTTCACTTTCTAAGTAAATAAGCTTAAGTCTACAGATAGTGTGTTCATATACTTATGATAAGAGATAAATGGATCTTCTAGCTCATAAAAGTATACACTTGTTATCTTAGATGTATGGGGAAATGCCATAAACTCATAGGACACAGTTAGAGGAAATGAAATCCAGTTGTGCCACTAGGGGAAATAAAGTATGCCTAATATATTTTGAATGAAAGATGGCACTTTCCATATCCACTGTCTTATAAAACTTGCCAATGGGCTCTCCCCCAAAATGAAACTGGATTCGCCAGGCCATTTCTTATTTGCCTCAAGTCTCACATTTGCAAAGCTGAACAGCAGAAAATTCCTCAGAAAGCTGCCACTGCTGCTTGTTTTCCTTAAATATGCCTGAGCTGAGGAGATGGGGTCAAAAGTGAAGATAGCCTTAGGATAAGATGGCATATCATGCTCCAAAGGACAAACCATGGGACCAGTCAGAGCTTTTGGATAAGCAGTGGCTTACTCCCAACACTGATAAAACAATGCTGTTTTGCGTCAAGAAGAAAAGCATATAACAGGAACGAACAAGACTGTTCTGCTTATCACAGCAACCGATAGCAAGTTGTGAAGGTTTGACACATCTAATGTCCCTTTCATAAACACCTGTTGGGGAATTTGCAAGAGTGCAAAAGACATTCACAAATCTCACCTCCTTTCTTTATGCTCAGCTTCAACATGTAGTCTATGCTAAGATATTTTACAAAGTTACTTAGATTTTGGAGTAGTTCCAACTTTAAAATGACTAATAAACTAAAAATCAAATTTTAGTGTTGTTGGAATAGGAGCCCAATTATTATCCTAGGAAGGAAGGAGAGACTAGCAAGCAAAGTAATCCTCAGGACAAGGTTTAGTGTGCATAATGTTATTATTACCAAGACAATACATTCTGATAGTTAATCAGTAAAGCACAATTTCAGCAAAGATTTGTCATAATTTATTGAGATCTAATAGTCAATTGCAATATGCACAATCATACGGCAAACATAACCACAGAATAATCAGCAGCATATCAGAATTATAAGCACATCAACTTTGAAATTTATTTGTTTGTTTGTATCCTGCCTTTTACAAATAACTCAAGCAGTGAACATATCCAGCACACCTTCCTCTTCCTGATTCCCCACAACAACAAAACCTGAGGTGAATTGGGCTGAGAGTGACTGGCCCAAGTTGTTTAGGAGATCCTTGCAGTCATGTCCTAGATCTTCACTTTGGAGCAGTAGCACATAACTAAAAGCATCCCAGGAGAGATGAATTTTTTTTAGCAATTCAATAAAATCTTGATTTAAAGAAATCTATATGATTTGACATCCATGTACCTACAAGATCATAAGAGATTCAACCCATCCAGGGAGGTCCTCAAAGGAGAAGTTGCTCATGGTGCCTCATTTGAAATAAAAGGAGGCTGAAACTAAAAAAACAATGCTTCTCTATCATTACACCTATACTGTAGAATAGGTTCCCTCTTGAAGGTCACATGATCTTCTCTGTGATGGCCCTTCAGAAGCTTGATCGTAAAATATTTAAAGGGACTTCAAAGTGTGATTTTCTAACAACTTTACTCAGGTGTTATCTGATTTCTCAGATGTATTATCGGTTTGTTGTTTTAGTGTACTTACATTGTGGTACTCCTAATTAGCATGTAACACTGTACTGTATTTTATAGTAAGTTATAATCTGTTCAGAGCCTAGAAAATTCAACAACATACAGGTAAATCAATAGATTAGTTATGAAAATTAGATTATTTATTGATTTACCTGTACCACAGCTTCGGGCATACTGAGGAATTCCGTATCTTGATCTTGCCTATGTTCTTAGGTGTTGTAAATGACAAATTTATTTCGCTTTGAGGGTAGTGAGTTCCCAAGCTATAAACAACCAATTTGGCTCTTGGCAAATCTACTAGAACAGTCTTCCCCAAACTAAGGCACCTCAAGTGTGCATCTTAGAACTGTCAGGTATCATACTATGATTTTTGGAGGTAGAACCTCATGCGGAAGACGGCAAGTAAGATAAATTATATCCGGCATGATGTTGCAAAGTTCAGGCACACTGAAACAATGGACTGGAACATTTCAGCTTGACTTATCACATATATAACGTCCATGTATATAATGTCCACAATTTTCCTTCTCATGTTGGGTTTAAATAAGTCCAAAATTCTAAACAAGAAAACTATCCCCTCCTCCCCTGTCATATACATTTTGAACTGTTTCTGTGAGGCAGGAAAGACCTTGTCCACATGCAGGCTCAATTAAACTGATTTATTGCTATAGTCTATGCCAAAGAATCTTCTCAACTGATGGTCAGCGCCTGTTTAGAGTTAAATAAGGGCTGAGGGCACTCAAGGAGGGTTGGATTTAGGTTGCTTGTGGCACCATAGGGATTCTAGACTGATTCCTTTTCTCACCCCACTCCCAGGTTCTGTCATTCCTTCTGCCCCAGTTTCCATTACATATCATGTGAAATATGAACTACATGGTTATATATTTCATTTTAAAAATGGAAGCATTTAAATGTATACTGTATAATAAAATGGACCTGGGGATTATGAAAATGAATAGCAGATGATAAGACACCGGAGAAAGAACAGGAATTACAAGACTGAGATGGGAGCTACAATTTAATTGATAAGGCCGATTGTTGCTAGAAAATGGAAAATCTGAAATCTCAGGAAAGTTACCAGTCAAATTGCTTTGGATTCAAAATATTCTAATTAATGCAACAATCAAAACCACCTACCCAAATTTACAGAAACAAATAGTCAATTAATTATAGTATTTACAAAAAAACATTTCATATATCCAAAGTAATTAAGTTAAATTCTATTTCTAAAATGTCAAAAGCTATTAAGTCAAGTCAACAGTCTTTTCAAAATCCTTGTAAAACTTATCACTAGCTTTCAAATACAATCTAGATAAGTTTGTGTGCAGGAAAGATTTGAAATAAAACCTTCTTCAGCTCTCATTCTTCTAATGTAATCCAATACATATTTATCCAGAAGGAAATGAGAATGTTCAATAGAACTTACCCTTACATGGATATATATGTTAGGATTGCAAAGGCTGAACAATCAAACAAAGAATGTAAATTAAAAGGCAGTTCAGGAAATCCCAAATCAGTGCCATAAGACAAATAGTACGATTAAGCATTATCTGAATGTCAACTGAAAGTTTAGTGGTTAATTATGCAAATGAATTATTTAATCCTTTTTTTCCTCTTGGGCTACTGCATTTAAACCTCTACTTTTATTAACATTTGCCTATCATTTCAGAGACACATGGCCAGAGGTTCTAAAACTCTGCTTCACACAAGACTGAAAAATGATGATTTGTTGAACAGATGAGACCAGAAAACACAGAGGCTATTTTAACTCACGTGAGATTTACATGTCATTAATTTGAATAATGTAAGAAGGGGGAAAATAGCAAATAGCATGCAAGGGTAGATGGCTCCATAAGAAGTAAAAAGCTCTGAATTATAGTGATAAATTAAGGTAGCTTCCAACATCCAATTTTAATTCCTCATAAAGTATTCAACCTAGTATAAATGGATAGTCTGGGGGAATTAATACCCATGAGGAAATGGGAGAGAGAAGCAGCAAAGACAGGGGTATTATCTAGCTGATTCATTAAAAGTAACCATTAATTTTTGGACATAAAGCAGCAAAACCAAAATCTAACATTTTTCCTGTTTGTCTAGACAGAGAAGGAAGGGAAGTCCAAAGTGAATCTGACACAGAGTAGACTTTGCTTACAAATACAAAGCCACAGCTCTGAGATGACTGAACTCTTGACTTTCTCAAAGACAAGGAAAAATATAATATTCTGGCTTATTATGTAATGTTCAACTGCATTACAAATGCTGGGACTTAAGCCAATAAAAGAATCTAACTTCCATTGATTCCTTTTCAAGTGACACTGATGTGCATAGTTGTAGTTTATAGAAGAAACCTTCTCTCAAACATTAATGTGGACATGGAGGACTCTTGGGCACAATAGTGTATTGTGCAGTTTAGGAAGTTTAGGAATCATCCCTTTTATTTTCAATGAGTTTAGGAATCAATGAGTTTAGGAACCATCCCTTTTATTTTATTTCCTATATATTTATTTTTCACATTTTTGAACGACCCATCTCTCTCAGAATAAGGGCTTTTATTTTATAAAGCCTTTAGTATTGTTTTACTTATTGGTTTATCACATCAGCAATATTAATAAGGAAGAAAATGTTACATAAGGGGAACAATTGCTTAAAGACTCATACAATATTTTCATTGGCCCTGCCTGCCCAACAAGGATATAAAATAATGCCTCCCTGTCTTTAGTTCAATAACCAGAAATCAACCTTGCAAACTTTTATAATAAAGAATTAACCATCCTTCTGAAAAGGAGTTCTTTATATAGAAAATATTTTTGCTGACATTCGAAAGCCATTGCAGTTTTCAATTGATTCAGTTTAACTTTGGTTAAGTTGTATGACATAGAGTAGATTCCTGAATTTCTGATATCAAAATGACAAGAACCCTAACTTCAATTCTATCTAAAGCTTGAAAGAATGATGGCATCATGAAGTTTGAGAATCCTTTTCTTATTATATTCTTGTGGCTCATCATGTTTTTCATTTCTGTTCATATAATGCAGCTTTTTACAAGATGGCTTGGTGTAACCTATTTGTCGGTTGCTATCTTATGCTTGCTTGTACTTCATTGCTATGCAATGACCGACTGCCATGAACTGTGGAGAGGGGGAGAATGAAGGGAGGGGAGTGCTTGAGGAAATGAAAGTAAGTGCTATAGCTTCTCAAGACAGTGCCTCAAGGTCACCCAGCTGGAAGAAGGAGGGACCCGCGTACCAAATTATGCTTCGACTGACTGTTATGAAAACATCTTGTCTGAACCTGATTGGATAAACAGGGTGGACAATGAGAGACAGCTAAGGAAGGGAAGAATTGAATTTAGGAGTTTTGGCGTGCGATTCTCAGTTCTGGCTTTGCATTACTGCAATACACTTGACTTCTAATAAAACTATACCTTTCTCAACCGATGGAGCCATGGATCATCTTTATTTAGAGATTTACATTGTGGTAGGCCTGACACTATTTAACTATTTAGATATTTCTCATTTTGAAGGAATAACATGATGAATTATTGTCAGAAGCACTTGTGATCTAATATGAGCAAGGGGTTGAGAAAAGAAATTCAATTCTCACCCAAAGAGATACTGTAAAACACAATTAACAGAATAATCTTCAGTTTCACTTCTTCGTTGAGTTAGCAAAGTAATGCCCATGTCTTAAAAACCACAAATATGAAATTGCTACACAAATAAAATATCTATCCATCATCACAAATCCTCTTTAAGACCCATCAGAATTCCCCTTTAATATTACTAGAACTCAGTATGTTCAAGAGACTACAAACCCAAGAGTAACTGAAGCACTTGGGTATGGTGCATAAAATCCAGGTCAGCTGTACTGTATTCTTCTCTTTATTTCAAAGGATATATGCAAAGATGAGAAAATAATTATTGAGGTTGTCCTTCTTTGTCCCAAAATACTTTTCCACAGGCAGTGCAAGAATACTAAAGCATGCTCTACATTTATTGACAAAAAAGATTGATGATATCTATAGCCAGTAGCAGAAGATGTGACAACGGGTTACACTGAAGCTAGACAATTTTGGATTATAAATGCAGTCACTGATTTAGAGGATTTTAAAGATTAACATACAACTGAAACCAGAATTTTTCCTCTTGGGATTGATGAGCAAGTAGTTGAAAATGTCATGGATCTTTGTTTTTATATCTAATATAAAAATGCTCAGTACTGAAGTCATACACTGATATATGTCAAACCTTTTGCATGATGGAATAAACCAAGCTTCTGTCCTTTTAATAGTGGAAAGAGGCTTCTTCTCATTCCTGTCACCTCATTGCAGGCATTTCATCTTTGTGCCATTAAGTGTTCACCTGTTGAGGAGCTGACCAAAAAGAAAAATGTGCAAGCTTTCCCACAATTTCAGTTCAGGTACTTTCTCAGAACAATGAGCTCCAAAAAGAAATCTGCAAGTCAAGTACTTATTCAATTATATTCCCAAGATTTAGGATGAACAACAGAATTCAGATAAATTAAGAATAGAGCAATAGAATTGGGTAGAATAAAACTTGTTTGAATATTTCATGTGGAAAACCGAAGTGCCTTATAGAAGTCATCTTACCTTTCTCATACAATTCTTCCATGGCATGCCAAGTTTCTGCTCTGACTTCTCGACTGCTTTTTCCTGGGACTTGTGCGTCTGGCCAATGTATTAAATAAAGATCTAAACAAACAAACAAACAAACTTATTTCATTTATAGTTTTCATTGTCCAACCAGCCTAATGATATATGCAGAACATATAGCACAAAGTCTTGTTTATACAGTTCTAATTCTCATGTTCCATCTTAAAATCCAAGAAAACCACTTTTCTAGATTCTCACAAAAGTAGCTCTGCTAAGGGTAGCTTCAAGCCATGCTTGAGTCATTTGACTTTTTGTTCAAAAAAACCTCAGTGACCAAGTATTGTAGCAGTCACGAGAATATTTGTGGCTGGTGTAATTTATGTAGCATTTATACAACAGGCTTTACAATTTAACCTACTAAGGTAATTATGGTCAACCATATAATGTTCATTGTGATTTTCAACTTTTCTCCCTCTTTTGTGTAAGGCCCAGGCAAAAAGCAAAATCAAGAGGCTTATTAAGACGCCTGTATTCTGATGTGTAACTGATAGGATAATTACAACTTGTTATGTTGTAAATTATGCCACATTATTATGTAACATTTAAAAAATGCCCATAACAAATGTTTCTTAGGAAACCATAGACAACGAACTTTGCCCTCACTGGAAATTGCAACTATAGTATTTTACATTTCTATATACAAATGAATGCCAGTCATCCATTTAAATAAGCTGCTTTAGAAATAAAGTAATTGTAGTAAAAGAATAACAATTCTATCCCCAAAACTTTAGTTACAAAAAAGTTAAAAGTTACTTAAACTAGGCCTGCCAATTTAAAGATTGGGCAGAAATGAGCAATATCTAGAAAATGCAAACTTTGAGCAGTCATTTTGGACCAGGACGTTTTCTTTCTTTAAAGATGTGTATTAGAATATCTAGAGCAGGGGTGTCAAACTCAATTTCATTGAAGGCCGCATCAGGGTTGTATTTGACCTCGGGGGGCCAGGGGGGCATGGCCGGGGGGACATGGCCAGCTCGACGTCACTCATGTCAGGGGCACCTATGGAGGCCCGAGTGCTCTACCAGCGAAAATGGGCTCCCAGGCTCCGTTTTTAGCTGCGATGGCCTCCTGCAACCCTCTGCTAGCAGCCTTCTCAAGCTCAGTTTTCGCTGGCAGAGGCACCACGGGCTGGTACTTCACTGTTTCCAGGGCGGCCCCACGGGCCAGATCTAAGCACTCTACAGGCCGGATCTGGCCCCGGGGCCTTGAGTTAGACACCCCTGGTCTAGAGGGATTAGAGAATCGGAAAGAATATAATCATTTAGGAAATAGTAGAATCATATATGGATTAAAGTTTCTTGATTATTTTATGAATTGTTCAAAATTGTGCCCTTCTATCTTGAGTCTTATTTTTTTTTTTTAAATTAAATTTATATACCGCCCCATTCCAAGGACTCGGGGCGGTTCACAACTTAAAAACCCTTTTAAAACCCCGTTT